>OENM01001705.1:0-26309 GCA_900239745.1 Rotaria magnacalcarata | reverse complement strand
CCCCCCCCCCCCCCCCCCCCCCCCCCCCCCCTATTTACGCTGCTGGGTCTAACAGAGTTTGACATTTTTCCAAAGACTTTTGCATCGCTTATTATGAGAACTAGTGATTTTTCAAAAATACTTTTTTCCAAAATGTAGCCCGCTCAATTCTACATCGAATAGTATATGTCATACTTTCCTATGATTGTTTAAGAATGAAAAAGAAATACTAAAAGTCTCTGAAACTTTTCGCCGGTGAAAGAAAAAATATTTGTGCAAAATTAATTCAAATAATAGACTTGGAAAGTATTATTTATCTGACATTTGTAATTTGTTCTGAAATCTGTCTGAATCACTATTTGTAATATCTTCAATGGGTCTGTCTTCATGAAAAAATTTGAAAAGCAAGTATCATAAAATTTTGTCAACAACTTTAGATGAGTCGATTATTTAAATGTATTACATATATTCATCAAACTTCACTAATCACATTGAAGAAAAAAGTCTGTTTCTTTTTTTGCGAGAAGTTATCACTTGTTATATATGAAACTAACTTTCTTTGTTCTTTTTTGTTTTATTCAAATACACATATATATATATATATATATAACAATAAAATACATGAATTTGTGTAGATACAAAGGAGAACGAAAAACAAAACTGAATAGAAATGCGTATGAGAAGGACAATATATAATTTTGTGCACTAGCATGAATCATTATGATTCCTTATGTGATTCAGGTTCATGATGATGCTGATGATGGTGTTGATGACAAGAATGATATTTATTATCTGAAGAAAAATCATTCAATGTAGGTGAGTGGTATGTTTGACCACTAGTTGTATGACCCATAAAATATCGTTGACTGTTGTTATCGATAACACTAAGATTATTCATTCCATCCTTGTTCATGTTGCCATCTATGTTTATAATCAGAACGATCATGTAAAAAGTTACAACTATCACCAAAATCACAATAACCTTCAACAAACAATGACAATCATATTTAAATCAGATAAAATTTTGATTATTAAATACTTGTTTGTTTATAAGCTTTACCAATATCAGGTTGATAATTCCAACAGGCAAATACACGAATATGAGCTGGTGCACAAATTGATTTGAAATTAAATAAACAGCCAAGTCACATATAAATAAATGAAAATACAAATAAACTTAGCTTTCTTTTATTTTGAACAAGACCATTACTGCCATTTCATTGTGCAGTATTTTTTATCATTAAATTCTTGATAATTATTAATACCACAATGTATCTTTTCATTTGCTTTTCCATTTAATTCTTTATTAATATTTTTAATATGTTCAAAATAGCTTGTTCATCATATTGTTTATCAGTATCGATTACAATTATAGCTGTTGCACCCATGTCTTTTTAACCTTGTTATTGTATTTTTCGATCAGATTTAAATTTAACTTCAAGTATATTTTCTTTGGCATTTGAGTCATCTATCTTATTATTATCTACATCACCATATTCAATATTTTGTTGACGACTTAAATATAATAAATTATTATTACTTGTTGTTAGTAGATCTTTTTGTATTGTTCATAAAGAACGCGTGTGAGTCAGAGATGATTACATGACAGGACAATCCTGTTGTCTGCTTGTGTGTAAAGAAATCATTGAAATTTTTCATGGTTTATATCAGAAGATAGAGGATTAAAAGCTGAACAAAATAAGCTACATGGATATAATATAATGTCTAGCAACTCAACTTTTATAAAGCCTGCATGAACCAAAGGGATGCTTTTGATGAGCCCAAAAGCAACAGTATATCTCGTGCTGTGTTTCAGGATCAGAAGTCCCCCAAGATGAATTTTATATTTCAATGGCACAACCAGACCAGTGTCTTATGTATTCATATCCATATATATTGAACTATTACAATTATATAACAAATCATTTTCCTGATGGTTTATTTAAATCTGTTTGTGAAATATCATTATTTGATGAACATCCATTTGAACACGAGTTTTTTTCAACATATTGAAAAATCATTTCCATCATTGAATAAATTAACTTTAATTAATTAAAAACAATTATATAATAAACGATTGAAAAATTCAAAAGATCAAAATTTATCAATTATTAAATATTCTTATCTTACAGAACTTGATCTTTTTCAAGTTCATCAAGGTTATTATAAACAATTTTTACATGAGAAAAAAAAATATGCTTATCAAGTAACCTTACTGTTTGTATGAATTATTGAATAGTGAAAAAGTAACAGACAATTTTACAAGAAAGACAACACAAAGCAGCTGTACAAAAATGCAAAAAATATATTTTCAAGACAAATCAACATTTTCTGTACATTTAAAAGATTGTTTTTCTAATCCACAGATATTTTGATTGTAATTAAATATTATGTAAATAAAATTTAATAAATTTATTAAAGTAGACAAAAACAAAATTTTTCTTTTATGTTTTATTGAAAAGCAAGAAAATCTATGAAGATAATAATCATACATGATAATATAACAATTAATGACAAAATAGTTGTTTTGTAAGAAAAAGATAAAATTGATTTCGCTCGAACTACTGTGATTTACTATTGTAATGTGTGCACCATAAATAATATAACACCATTTTGTATTTCGCCTTTTTTTGACTAGCTTTCATTATAGCAATTTGTATTTGGTTTCAAAAGATTAACCTTTCAATTCTATACAAAATTACATCAGAACATTTTATCTAAACATTCAATTCAAAAAGTCACTGAATAATATTACCTACATGCAATCTGAGCGACGTTGTAATATAAAAAATAGTTGTTTTAGTTTGATTTGTTGGAATTTTGATCTTTTAAAGAAAATGACTAGCCATTTTATAGCCCACAACGAGCTCTATATTTCAACTACGTTCAAAAAGCTTTATATCAATCCTTGTCCCGCTGAAAAAGAATGTTGCCTTTGAATTAGCAGTTTTGGCAGAGTCAGACGATTTGCAAAAAACCTATTAGAACTTAATTCATTGAGTTTATATTTTTTACAGTTTGAATAGGAATCAATAATACATTGCACGGAATACTAATAGTGATAATAAAACGCTCTATTCAGAAGAAATTATTACAGTTCTCATCCACCATTCGATGCGTTAATTTCAGCTTCCGGCGGGCATGGAAATTCTATATAGAGTCATCAAATTGCCACTTTCCGATAGATCGATGGCTCGACGATAGATCCTTTGGATGAGGGTGTAAGTCGCGGTATCATTATAGCGTGTGGAGCAGTACTATCACTGTCGGTATAGTGTGAACGTGAGAGGGTACTCAGATTCAAACCAAATCTATTTCCACATTCCGATGTAACATATTTGAGTTTATCCTCTTAGAAAAAGTTTAAAAGTATTGTGCCTTATAGGGACTTTAGTGAATATCACTAGTATCAATATCCTGGTTGCTCACATTTAAGTTTACACAAAAAAAACGAGAGAATCAAGCATTGTTTTGTTTCTGAACATAGTGCCACTATAAAACGTATCATCTGTCACTTTTGTAAGAGTTAAACGGATAAATAAATTTTTTTTAAATATAGAAGAGATTGAACGAAAGTCGATATGAAGAAGTTTTTTTTATCTTAAATTAGCATACCTTACTTGAGTATCTATCTGATGGATAAATTGTTGCTTTTAACAGTTGAATGAAAATAATTAGAATTATTTTCAACGCTTATTAAAGCACAACAGTTTATAAATAAGAGAACAATATGAACTAAATACATTTATGATCAACAACAAAGTGATGAAAATACAAAGCTTCATTGCACCAACTACAGCATATAAAACTGCCTTCGTCACAACCAGCAACAGAACAACTATTTACCGGATGTGGGTGTGGGTAGAATACAGGTCTCGCACGAATCCACATCCACATCTTCAGTGACCTAATAGTTTTGATTCAGAATATCAGTCTGTCAAAGACTTTGGCTTTTCGATTATTTTTGTTAACGAAGATCGTCTCACAGAATTATTGATCTAAATCATTATCGAACTGTACCCATCGATAGAGTGGACGCTTCTTTACAAAACTTTATACTTCATGTACATCATAACCTGCCTTGTAAAACTAAAATATTCATTACAATAGATGAAATAGATAAATTGTTTTTGGTCAATTTTACATGGATTAGTTTACTCTTCTTGCTTCTGTTATGCATTTATGTGTAAAGAGTCTTACATAAATTTGATGCTGGTTTTTAGAGTCTCAAAAGACGCATCTTCTAGTAAACAAATATGTCGATTATAAAGTATTAGCAAGATTTCGAAAAGCATATGACAATATATCACAGTATAGATCAATTTTCATGAAAATTTTCATGTCGATTTATTTTTATTAAAAGACCAATTACGTACTTTCGAGAAAGTCAAAATTGTCTGATAAAAGTTACAGAAAGTCATCGAAAAAACGATTATAGCATCATCTTCTCAATCTTTTCTCTGCTGATATGATCATAAATATAAGAGTAGAGTTAATTAAAAGTACTCCTTAATTATAACTCAGAAAAGGATGTAGGTATGCGTCAGAAAGAGATTTAGGATAAAACACGTATGTCCGAACACATACCCACACTCTCCTTAGATAATCTTAGATTCTTAGTACATTCTGCCAGGAAGCTTAAATGGAAGTTTGATGACCTTGGATTGTTCTTGACCGATTTCTGGAAAATGTTTTAGCAAGATACTGAGTAATTCAAAGAGAATCCTGCAGAAAGATTGGCAATAATCTGACAAGATGTTTCAAAGATCTTCAAATTTTGTGGCGACTCATTTCTTTCAGGATTTATTTCTTCTGGACAAAAACGCTGATTCTTACAGGATCTATATCAGTTGTGTCAATGATCTGGTATGGAAACACGAAAACTTTTTACTAGGTCTATGAACATTGAAATATCAGGTTTTGTTTACAATAAAATTAATGTAGAGTGATGAAGTAGATTATAGTCGAGTGGTTGTTTAAGGTATAAGTATCGTTCTGATGATGAAACGAGAATATGGAATATTCTTTCATATCATAAGTAGAAGATAAACATTGTATTGCAGCATTTGTTTAATTTCGAAAATTCGAAAAGAATAAAAAACAAATGACAATTAACCGATCAATCGATCTTCTTTTGTTCATCAGGATATTTGGACCCTAAAATAAAATGGAAGACTTAAAATTTATGTAAAATTTTAAAAATATGTAACTAAGAACTTATTACATGCTGGTCTTATCTTGACTAGAATAGTACAATAATCGAAACTGATGACACTGAATTCGAAAGATCTATATATATATCCTTAGTTGAGTTACATCGATAACATAATGCCAAATCGAATAAGGATATGGGCCACTTATTTTGTCTGCTAAGTCTAAAAGTCAGTGAGTCAAACTGAAGAGTTGAAGGCAATGTGATTGAGAAACAAAGAAAGCCTCCAAAAAAGTTTGTCTGTCGAATTTCAATAAGACAACAATGCTCGACATGAACCAGTACTTTCGGGTCTAAGCTCGGTTCGGTTCCATTAGAGCTTCACGAAATTGATTTGCTTTCGTGCTCGTCTGGATTGATGAATGAGAAGTGTTTGAAGAATCTTGCAGTGCCATTACAGCTGTAGAAAGAATGATATAGATTCGAAGAAAGTCAACACAAAAGGTAAAATATAGACTGAATTAAAACAGAATGAGTCAATTTATCATATGTCAGTTTGCCAGGCAAGCTGCAACTGTCGATTATTCGTGGCATGAAATAGCGACGCAAATAAATAAGCTAACTCTCCATTGACCTAATAACCCATCGTCGTTAAAACAGCGATTCTAATTGTTAGTAAGAGAGGGTAGTAGAATTAACATCACAAAAACTTAATTTTTAGTAGTCACAAACCAAACATTATTCCAGGGTTTGGGTATGAGTACTAAACAACGATACTCACATCCATATCCATCTTATAGAATGAAACTTCACTGAGAAAGCTACGAATATGTTTGATGTGTTCCGTGGCAGTGGAACTAAAAACTATTATTTTCTTGAGGATTTGTTTTTTTCTTTTTTACTAAAATAACATCAGCTTCGGGCGAATGAGTAGATTATTCCTTATTTTATTTCCATCCACTCAGACTTTAGATAATTTTCTTTCCAAAACACTGAGAAAAAAATCTATAGAAACAGATTGAGTCATAAAAGTTTCATAAAATTAAAGAAACGAAGTGAAAGATCGACAAAAAATAAACACTTTAACATTCACTATGACACACATGCATCACCAATATTCGTTGTTTTCTTAACCAAATTTCATTCTATAAAACTGAAATATTTGGTACGACTCAACTAACAAACAATGGATCTGTGTTAAGAATCTGAGATTCAGCTATAATGACTTAAAAAAAAACATCAAAAAAACTTAGATAGGTCGTTTATTTTCTCAGTGATGCTTTTAGACAATATTGAAATTTTTCGGAGTTACTTACCAAACACTTTTAAAATATAGTTTTTCATAAACCATTTGTACCAGTCATCCTGTTCAACTTTTTCATCATCTACAAAAAAAGCGAAACGATTTGATTAAGTTACAATCAGTTATACTTTTTCAACCATAAAAGCAAACTTAGTATTTGATTTTAAATTCGAGTAATATACATAGCCAAGAAGTAACTTTTTCTTCGTGGATACGAGTAAATTCCCAGACAGACAAAAAAAACACGGATTAAATTCCTATGCTATTTTCTACCGTTTTCATATATATCTATTTCGTTTTTGACAAACATGATATACTCGAAATCAACATTAAATGCTGTATCCAATGAACTATCATTCCATAGAACAAAAAAAATGTTTTTGTCGGATGATTCCAAGGTTCCCTACAGGTTGCACATTAACAAATAAAACGTAAAAGTTATTTTCGACAAACGAAGACTATCTAGTTTCACTCGAAATTTAATGTTCATTCTAAATATATCAACTTTCTTCTCCTGTCTTTTGACTTTCTTTTTGGCTTCTTCAACTTTTTTTTCTCACTAGAACAGCATACAAGATCTAGTTCACTCTTTTAGGGTGTGGGGTATGTGGGTGTCAGGGGGTGTGGGCGTGTGAAACTGTGTTTATCGCTACTAAAGCCCACACCCCACACCCACACCCGACTATTCGAATGATTATTTTCGAGAGAATCAAAACAGTTTCAAAAGAATTGAAATCTATCAAGTATATGGAAGCGAGAATATTCAAACATAGGAAATAATAAGTAACTTTCGTCGAGCTGATAAACTAAATAGAATTTTACACAANACATCTTTTCAATTCACAAAAAGATAATGTTTTCAAGATTGTTTGTTACTTTTGACATTTGACCGTAATTTTAAAAACTTAAATGTAATATTTCGTTTAAGAGTAAAAAATTATTTACGTCTATAACTAAGAGAAAAACTTTTCTCAAATTTCAGGTATCATTCAAAAAATAATATAATAAATAGTTCATTTGTACTAGCAAGTATAAAATCAATATGTGAAAGTTTTTCACAAGTTCAACATGCAAAATTTTCTTAGAACTATGTCTTTGTTTAGAATGGTTATGAATGTTGCTCTTTTTTTCATCAGTTCATATTTACCTTCAGATGTTTCACCACGAACAACAATCCAATATTTCGGTACTTTGGCATCATTTAAAGCCCAGAGAATACCTGCTGTTGAACCACAAACGGAATAATTTCCCACAATGTTGAACAATGACAAAGAAGCACTGGCAGGAAGACCAAATTCAAGTTTTATATCATCAAGCATTTCTCTAAAACGAACATCTCTGTGCAAAAGCATTCGTCTTTCTGTATTGAGCTATTCGAATGTTATCATTTTGTGTTCAGTATCTTCTGTCTCTAAATATGTAGAAAGAAGAATCAATTGGAAAGAAATATTGAGAAATAATCAAAGAAAATTCACCAAGAAAATATCAAAAGACATAAATGACAAAGTTCCTATTCTGATAGCATTAGTCACAAAAACTATCAAAAACTCACTCATTTTAATGATGTTTCGATGCAACAAAAGCACGTTGATTCAAAAAAGAGTACTTGAATTGGGTTCAGCAATAATGATTGAATCGTCAATAATAAAATATTTTCAACAACCAACAAGCCAATGGATCTAAAATTCACCGAATCATAAAGAAAGACAAACAGATGGCGCTACCAATCAAGTCGCACAAAATGTCGGTTAACTCCGATGTGAAAAGGCGAAAAATAGAAATAGGAGCGCAAAAATATAGGGCAGATGTATATGAATGACATTTAGTAAAAGGAGGAAGCGGAGAGTCTGACGTGATCTAACTAGGGATCTGCAAAGTGGTCCCAGTATTTTTTTTTATCAGAAACTAGATTCTGCATTGGGATATTTATTATACCATTGTGATCAGAAATTTGAAAAACAACAATTTTCTTCACAATTCTGATAAAAATTTTCATTAATCTTTGTTTCGATTTCAAAAATCGGAATTTTTTGACTAAAATACAATTTTAAACTGGTATCGAGTGCAGATCGAGACCGGAGTCGGAACTGGAACTGGGACCAAAACATTTCTTACCGGGACCAAAAAAAAGTGATTTTTCAGTTTCCTATAAATATGGCAATATATCAAGGGGGAAACGGCGGATTCCGGATTCCCAAGATTCCCGGGATTTCCAGGATTCCCTGGATTCCCAAAGGACTCTCCAAAAAAATTCCGGAATTCTCACCATACTTGCGGGTTCCACATTGTATCTGAAAACTATAAAACAATAAATCAGAAGATCCAACTTTCTTTAATTTACTGTTTTTATTAACATAACTCTTTTATTTCTTAATTTTGCGATTGACCAAAAGATCCAGGATTCTTGGTCGCTGCTTTCAGACAGTGTTTCTCCCTTGGTTTCTTCTCTCGGCACATAGAGCCCATCCTGCTGCGAAGAGGTGGATGTGCATTCGGAAAACCCGCATCCTTATTTGTTTGTTATGCGTGGTTTTAATTTAAAAATTCAAAATAGATTGAAACAATTTAGGCAAGTTTTATACGGAATACCCGTGCCTATTTATACCTATTTTTGCTTCGGATGATGCTCGGTAAACCCGCATCCATACATTGATTTTTAGGCATTTTTCGGAAAACCCGTGCCTACTATTTTCTTTTCATGTGAATCTCTTTCGGTAAACCCGTGTTCACTGCTCTATTTCTCTTTGATATTCATTACCATGAATTTGATAGGTAATTATAAGCCCTGAAAAATACCAGAGGGAATTAAAAAAAAAATCTATTGATATGTGAAGCTTAGATACATCTTGTAATAAGATTGGTATCAAGTCAACTGAGACATAGAGAATTTTGTTTTTTATCACATAGAGGAAAAGCGAACTGTGAAATATCAATAAAAGAAACATGAAGCAATAAAAAATAGCAGAAGTTGATCATGTCAAAAGATTCCTAAGTATTTCTTACAAGCGTTTAATTAATCTAAGAAATGCTTTGTTGAACTCGTCTAAGTCGATCAGCTGACAAACGATTTTTGGTATCGGTTAAAAGCCAGCTGTCTGTCTGTTTGTGAATATATTTTTTTCCCATCAAGTTCAACACGAAAGTAGGACTTCGCAAGTGAGGAAAGAATAGTGTCGCACAGTCTCATTCCATGAAAATGAGATTTACCACTAGCTGAAATTGAAGACACATTTTCAGTTTCATCATCACATGAACTATCATCATCTAAGTCCACTGCAGTATTGATATCCGATCTGAATTTATAACTTGATTCATCATTATCAGATAAATACGATTCATCATCATCGTAGGAGACCTTTTTAAATTGTCTATCAAACTGAGCTCGTACAAATGAGTTCACTTGAAGCATTTCAGTTTTGTTTTGCTTTCTTCAAAGCGATATGAACATCAAACTTAGATAGTAGGTCATAAGCATCATCATATGCTTGACAAATTGTTTTTTTTAATATTATCACAAGTGAGAAAAGATGGATAGACGCACTCAGAACTACGTTATTAGAAGCAGCACTTTGTCGACATCGCTTGTGATGCTTAGGAAACTGTAGAGAACAGCTTAACTGACCAGATTCACTCTGATTTTGTATATCAGCAAGTACTGATAGTTTATCAGCTCGTTTAAGAAACTGTTCAGTAGTAAAATTAACTACTGTAGAAAAAACACCTGACATTGATCTTGAGTTACGAAAAGTTGCTTCCAAAGACTGTGAGCGATAATTTGGAAACCTAAGAGCAGAAATGGGCAAATCTTGCTGATGCACAAGTAAACAAATTGCAACTAGGCTATGAGCATTCATTTCGATACAAAAATGAGCAGGAACAGTAATAAATAAATTCTCTTTTGACATTTGAGAATGAGATTCTGAAATGTCTTCTTTATGTACTAAATGCAGCCAGGTTTGCCATATATAACATATAAAGACTGCTAGCCAACTATGATAGATGCGATCGATTATCGATGTATTATGGTCAATATAGGCGAGTGCTACACTACACAAGAGGCGCAAATAAATTCGAGTGGCTAAAGAACCATCAATGTCTTCAAGAGCATTTATTATTTCCTCATGTAGGATTTTGTGGCAAGACTTATAGTTTTGCCTATCGCTCGGCTTTATATCAGTTTTTACAAGTCCATGTACAAACTTTGATTTAGTCTCTATAAGTTCATTCACTACTTGAGTGGAAACTTCTCCATTCTCAATCAACAGTGATGCTATTCCTTCAAGCATACGATTACGGAGTGTAGCACATAAATGTATGGAATCTTGAAAACAAAAAAAAACTTGATTAGGAGGCATAAAAAACCGTCCTGACCAGTCCTTTGATAAATGGATCTTTAATATATTGTTATGATTATATAACGGAGTATTAGTAAGTTTTGCAAAAAACCTGTAGTCAAACGCATTGCTAACAAGTATCTCGGATCGCAATCCGTAGAAAAAGCAACAATGCGAACGTTTGACTCTTGAGACTTTTCAAAAATCCATATCCATCGATTAAGAATATCAATGGCTTTAAATGTGTTACTGATCCCATATGCGCCAAGTAGGAATGATGAGGTATATGGTTTAGATTCAATGAGCGGTTGCATCATATGAACATTTAAATAGTTTGACTTATCTTTATTCTCGAACCACTCTTTTAACACATCAAAATAACGTGTCTTAACGTAACCAGATTTAATAATACCATTTTCGAGTGGAGTCGCGAATCCACCAAATGTGTTAGTAGCAGCATTATAACTAACTTTCTTTACGACTGCTGTCGAGTCTTCCGAACTAACGGTGATCTGATAGTTTAAAGAATTATGATGGTGATTAAGCGCATCATATCGAAACTCGGCTTCACCAATGCACGCATCAGCTTTCTCAAGACTAAGGTTTAAGGTAGATAATGATAGAAGTGCGCCGGGTAAGTTCAACGGTACAAACTCGTACGAATTTCGTCCTCCTGAGATATACAATGATTGTGCAAATTGTTGCACAATATCACTGTATCGATAATTATTCTTATTTTTTGAAATATTATTGCAAATATTTTCCATAAAAGCGAACAGAAAAGAATAATTATCTTGTGCATCATCACTTTCATTGAATTGATATGACTTTACTAAATTCTTAAATAAATAAATAATATCTTCAGTTTGTTTCACTATTTCCTTCTGTTGTTTTTGTTTATCGTTTATATCATGAAGAGATCGGATAAAACGATCGAAATCCATACGCAAACCAGGCTTGAGCATAATTGTCCCATCATCAAGATGAAGACATGCTCGTTGTGTTACTTTCTCTAATTCACGATATTTTTTCTGGAAAACAGGTAGAATATCATCTTCAACCAAAAGCAGTTTATATACTGTATTGATTGAAAGTATTTCCATTAATTCTTTAAAGACTTGACCACATTTCTGTTGAATCAACTCAAAAAACTTTTCTCCTTTGAATGACAAAACATCATTAGGTAAATCAGGAGGCGGAAATGATTTAAACATTATGTATTACCTTCGTAGAAAAAAATGTTATAATAGTTTGTTTTCTTTTTAAAAAACGAAATTTAATTTTGTATAAATTTAGTTTAATACTAAATAACGAATGTGAGAGAGATTGTACAGTCACGTGTATATTGATATTGATATGTTTATCTGAAGACAAAAAAAGAGAGATGAGAAAAATAGAAAAGATGAAATAATTGGATCGTAAGAAGAAAAGACAAAATTAATTCACATTCCCTAGAAACATATATAAATTTGGTAGACACAACTTTTTTTCCCGTTATCCGTCGATCGTTGGGAGTTCGTTAATCATATGATGACCATTGTCTTCGCGAAGCATAACGAATGATTGTAAGAAAAGAAAAATCAACTGAACACATGGAAAAAATCATCTATTGATGACTCTTAGGCACAGGATTCCCCTTGAATTCCCAAGATTCCCAAGATCCCCAAGATTCTCATGGGATTCCCATGGGATTCGGAATCCCGGGAATCCGCCGTTTCCCCCTTGGCCTCGATGCTATTTTTTTGCAACTACTTCATAAAAAAGAAAGAAAATTAAGACTTTTGTTCTTTTTAGTGAATAGAAAAATACTAAGAATAAATGAAAAAAAAATCTTTATATTAATTGAAATACACTGGAAAAACTCTAAAATGAGTAAATATAAAAATGAAATTATTTTTTTGTTTTTACATCTTTCGCCACAAAGAAAGATAGACAATGTAAATACTCCTGAACGTCGATTTCTGCATTCTCGAATCTAGTTGACAGTGTTTGAAGTCGATCTTACATGATGCAAACTTTTTTCGATTTTTTTCTCATTTTTCCGCTTTTCAAATGAAGAATTTGTTGTCTAAAAAACATAAGGGGGAAACGGCGGACTTTTGTACTTGAAGTTACTTTGGCTACTTTAAAGTACTTTGAGCTACTTTAGGCTACTTTACGCTACTTTACGCTACTTTACGCTACTTTACGCTACTTTAAGCTACTTTGGGTACTTTGAACCACTTCGAACTACTGTAAGTCCTTCTGAAACACTTTAAGGGAACTCNAAAATGTTTTTTTTATATATCAGGCATTCAAAGTAGGGCGATTGTCATGGAGATCGCTCAATCGGTATCCTAGAATTAGACTTATTTTAATATACGAGCCAATCCACCTAAGGCAGGAACGACAGTGCTAAGTCCATATTCTCGGATTCGGCTCATTTAAATTTTTACGATAGAGGGAAGTGTTTGATGAATTTTGGTGAAAGCCGACTTTAGCAAATTGAAACCGTTGAGCTTTTATTCAATTTTGACGAAAGTCGATATTTGGCACCCCATATCTCTAGAACAGCTCAACCAATTCAACTGAAATTTTTTGCAGATTCTTACAGACGAAAGTTCTACGTATAAAAACAATTTCAGCTCCATTGGTCGATTCCTTGGTATTATATGGGTTTTACAAAAGCAGCCCAAATCGCTTTTTTCACAACCTTTACGGTTGACATCTGTCAATTAACAACAGATACGAGCCTGAAATTTTGTTTATACATGCATCTCAGTTAGTTCTCTCTATAGTAAAAATTTTAGCTCGTTTGAACAAAGTATTCGGTCAGGGTACTTTGAACAAAAACGAGTCTTTCGTGAAAAACTCGATTTTTGACATCGATTTCTTAAACCCCTCGCATCCAAATTTTTGCCAGTATTGTCCAGTTTGAAAGCATTTACTATGGTCTATAACTTGATGTAACAATCAACTCTCGGCGAACGGAAACGACGTTTAAATCGATTCATCTTTTTGAACTTCGAACCGATTATTTCAGTCAGTCCGTACATCGGATCCTCATGAACGGATTGTTCTAGAGATGTGAAATTTTAACCTGAAAGAGATCTCATTGAATACTGATTCTAGTATAAATTTCAACTTTCCAACTAGTTCCGATCGTTCAGAGTGCTTGGCACAATTTTCTTCCACGCATCAAAAACCATGATTTTGGCGTGCTTGAATTCCCCAGAAAATAAGTCCCATAGAAATCAGTTTATTGCTACACTAAATTTCAGTAAGGGTAGTACAAATTTATATAGAAATCGACGGAATAGCTTCTAAAACAGTCTTCGAAATTTCATTACAAAATAACAAAAATCACTTTTTTTTGCGATCCATGATTACTAAAGATCATCTACAAATTCATGGGGTAAATTCATGTATTGAAATAAATTCTATTCATTATTCATCGGTACATCATCCATTATTGTTATGCATGAAAAAATTCTACGAAAACCCAAAAAAATTGCTTACAAGAAAGTTCGTCACTCAAAGTGTTGAGTGGGGGACTACAGGGAATTTAGAGAAAATTTTTTTCGCTTTCATAGGATTTTTTATATGTAGATATAAAAGGTCATCAGCTAATTCAAACTGGATCGAATTTATCTAAGTGCATCCATTTATTCTGTAAATTTTTGAATGACTTTGAGTTTATATGGACTCAACAGGCTCATTTTTTGATACTTTGTAATAAAGTTCGAGCGACTATTTTACAAGTACTCCGCCCACTTTGTATATAACTTTGTACTACCCTTACTGGGCTTTAGTGTAGCAATAAACTGATTTCTATGGGACTTATTTTCTGGGGAATTCAGGCACGCCAAAATCATGGTTTTTGATGCGTGGAAGAATATTGTGCCAAGCACTCTGAACGATCGGAACTAGTTGGAAAGTTGAAATTTAGACTAGAATCACTATTCAATGAGATCTCTTTCAGGTTAAAATTTCAGATCTCTAACATGATTGGTTCATTAGATTTCAATTAAAAAATCAGCTAAAATATTAGCTGGAAGCTCAAAAAGAGGTACGAGTTTCAAAGTCATTTTCCGACATTCCAAGTTTCTTTTTGCATCATTCGGTAGACCATACTTTACTCTTTCGGGGTAGAGAACTCCAGTAAAAATTCAGGTGCGAGGAGTCTAGGAAATTGAGGCGCAAAATTGTGTTTTGGTGAAAAACCAGATTTTGTTCAGAGTTTCCTGGCCGAATGCTTAACTCAAAGAAGCTAAAATTTTTACAGTAGAGAAACTCAGCTGAGATGCATATGGAAACAAAATTTCAGACCCGTATCTATTTCCAGTCCAGAAATATGAACCGTCTAATTTACGAAAAAAAGTGATTTGCACCGGTTTTGTGAAATCGATAGAATACCAAGAAAGTGACTGATGGAGCTGAATTTTTTTCTTATACGTAGAACTAAATGATGTATAGAGCTAGAAAAAAATTCAGCTTAATCGGGTGAACCCTTCTCGAGATATAGGGTGTCTAAAATCGCCTTTCGAAAAAGTAGGATTTTCTAGGGAGTATTCGTAAAATCCCCATAAAAACCCGACGGTTACATATTTTTTGAATCAACTTTCACCAAAATGTATCAAACACTTGCCTCTATCATATATATGAAAATGAGCAGAATCTGCCGATACCGATTGAGCAGCTTCTACAGCAATCGTTCGTAGCTTACGCCGACTGGCTCATAATAGCAAAGAATCGACCAGTGGAGCTGAAATTATTTTTATATGTAGAACTTTAGTGCGTAAGAATCTGCAGAAAATTTCAGTTGAATCGGTTGAGCCATTCTTGAGATAGAATGTTTCAAAAATCCCTTATTGACATAATTCGCTTTTCTAGTGCTCTTCGGAAAAATACGATAAAAAATCGACATTCCAATATTTTTTAATCAATTTTTGCCAATAGGCATATAAAGTTTCCGTCTATCACATATATTAAAATGAGTCGAATCGGAGGATATCGATTGAGCACTCTGTGGCGAGGCGAACATGGAATGGTTGATAAGTACAAGCGCAGATTTTTTATAATGTAAAAGTTAATAAAGCTATCCTATATATTTCTCAGATCCTTTTATTTTAATCTAGGTGTTTTCGGCGTTTTTAGGCCTGTTAAAAATACTTGGATATAATTTAAAGTACTTTGAACGACTTTACGCTACTTTAAGCTACTTTAAAGTACTTTAAACTACTTCATGCTACTTTACGCTACTTTAAACTACTTTAAGTTACTTTGAACTACTTTTGTACTTTGGCGTACTTTTCAGCTTAAAGTACGCCGTTTCCCCCTTGAAAAAACACCTCTTCTTGTTTTAATGTTGAAATGAAATGCCAAACGTTAGGATGAGTTTTATTAATACGTTTATTGAACCTATTATGCCACCCTAATCAGAAATAAAAAGATGATCATGAATACTATCTGTATTACTATACAGTGCTGACCTTCAGCGTGATTGTTTGTCCTGATATCAATATTATGCACATTCCATAGTTCGACAGGCATTTGACGAAACCAAAATTTTCGAAAATAATCAAGAAGATTACTAAGAAGTGACGGTGCTTTTGAAACAAGATGTTCGAATCCATCTTCAACTTCTCGGCAAGGTAACAGATGAAGACTCATTAATTGACGGCAAGTATCACGAATATTATCATCATCTCGATAATGTGTCGCAACACCAAGATTTTGAATTTTTCTATATACTGCTTGACAAAAATGAAAATAACATCCATGATGTTTTGCTTGAGGAAACTAAAAAAAAGAACTGGTTAAAAAAAGTTCTCAAATAATTACCTTTTCTCGAACTGCTTTTATTAAAGACTTTTCAAAGTCGGATGTTATTGTCATGGGATGAAAATCAAGCTGTAATCGAGTCGCATGAGTTTCTAATTCGTCGAATAAGCGTTGGTAAATATTACTAGATTTACCTGTTAGTAATGCTATGGCACAAGGAAAACCTAATCAGAAAAAAGTATTTGTTAATGACATGCAAAGAAAAAAAAACACTACTTTTGCCATCTTTAATACCATGAACCGTGTAAACCTGTTCGAAATGAGGTGGAGCAGCATCAAAAGTCCCATCCATCATAATTTGCTTTGCTTTAAAAAGAGTAGTTAATTGTTTATCAGTTGAGAAGATTATGGTTCTTTTCTGATAATTAGTTATATCTGATAAAAGAAATCGTCGACTATCAATTGTTGTTGAATAAAGAAGTGGTATATAAAAATCACTAGATTTAGGTAGAATAGGTGTTTTTTGACGACGAACTCGATTAAGAGATGATTCTATAAAAACAAAATTCCAGTAAATATCATAGATAAGTATAACATACTAGCTTCTTGTGATGATCAACAAGTTGCCAATCCACACTGAGAAAAATTAGCACGAGCAAGTTCTTGATCGTATATCACACCAATTGGAGTTGGTTCATCTACTACTCTTGTTTTTACTACATTCTTAAACCTTCGTAATTCTATCTTCTCTGGAGATGGTAAATGGCTATCATGATTACCTCGACTTTTAATAAATTGATTATTAGAATCCGTATGAACACTAGCACTGCACATTCGCTCTTCGCAAATCCAATAATTGATCTTGATAGTTGCTTTGTTCATTTTGTACAAATAGCCATCATAAATCAAAATAGGTTTTCCTTTATTGCTTGTTAGGAAAGAAATACTACCAATGTGCGGAATAAGAAACAACATGCTGCACTGGCAACTGAAACAGAGAAGACTAACAAAAATAGAACTGAACACCCAAAAATCCATCCTGACACTATATTTAAAATCCAAGCAACCAGATAGGAACCACCAACAAGATACACAATGGATGAATAAGAATATAGAGAAGATCAAGAATTCCTTGAAACATACACATGACAAAAAACTGAGAAACTTAATAGGAGCAAAGGAGAAAAATAAAAACAACCAGCAACCATGGAAGTATGGAAACCACCAAACAGCGTACAATAACAACACCAATATCGAATCAACTGTAGTGAACAGATCTAATAAAATTTTCTCCACACAACAACTACAAGTATTAGAGAAAGGACTCAAGTTTATACCAACACCAAAAACAATAAATGTTGTCGAAATTATATCAAACACCGAGAAGTCATTAACGTCGTCGCCAAAACTAATCAAGCAAACAGCCATATTAGAAATATCCAAATTTGCAACAACGTGGAAAAGACCCAAGAACGACAATTTGACACCACAAGAAAGAACAACATTATCAGAAATTAAAAACATGGAAAACATTGTCATTATTGCTGCTGATAAAGGTGGAAAAACAGTAATCATGAATAGCAATGACTATGTGAAAAAAGTCGAAGAAAACTTAAATGACAACACAATATATGAAACAGTTACAGATCCTACCAACAAGATCAAAAGAGCTCTGTCTGAATTTAGTGAAAAATTAATGAAGAACAATAAAATTAATCTGGCACAAAAGTTTCATATCAACTCAATAGATGACATACCAAAGATACGAGGTCAGGTAAAACTACATAAAACAGGAGAACCCATGAGACTTATCACTTGTTCTAGAGACACGATCACATCGCCGATCTCACAACTTGCGTTCTCAATCATCAAGGATCTACGACGGACTATCAAAAACACCATCATCAATACAAATACATTTATTGAAAACATAACAAAAGTCAAACTGGAAGAAGGCCAAAACTTAGCAAGCTTAGATATCAACGATCTTTTCAGCAACGTCCCGGTAGCAAAAGCAATTGATATAGCCATCAAAAGCATAGATCAATCGGAAGCATTTCGAAACACAAAGCTCACGAAGACAGATATAAAAAGAATGATATCATTAGCATTAAGCAACAGCTACTGTACATTTAACAACAATTATTACAAGCAACGCCAAGGGTTATCTATGGGTAACTGCCTTTCACCACTACTCGCCGATCTTTATCTAGACGAGTGCAATGATCAAAATTTGAAAGAAGTATACAAAAATAATTACTTTTGGCGCTATGTCGACGACATTCTCCTGATCACAACGATGACACAACAACAGCTAGCTGACTATGTCGAACGACTAAATAAAATAAAAAGCAACATACGGTTCACAGTAGAATACGAAGAAAACGGACGAGTCAATTTCCTCGACAAAACACTAAGGAAAAACAACAAAGAACAAACAATCGATGTCCGATGGTTTCGAAAAGAAACAGCATCCAAGAAACTACTTTACTACAACTCATGTCACCATAAAAGCATAAAAAGAAACATCATAACCAATATGGCATCACGGATTAATCAAACTACAAGGAACAGCACCGAACAGCAAGAAGACCTACAAAAATTGGCAATAATGTTAGAAAATTCAGATTACCCGAAGAGAGAAATAAATAAGCTTATTCAAGAAAGCCTAAGAAACACCAAATTGACCTCATCAACAACAACCAATGCAGAAACAAAAACACAAAAAGAAAAGAATTTTAAATATATGATCACAATACCATATGTTCCAGGTGCCGAAGTGTTGAAAAGACGTCTCGAAATGCTCGATATCCAAGTGTTCTTCTCATATCCACAAAAAATAGGATCATACTTCAATAAGAGTATAAGAAGTGGAACAGAGTCGATTGTTTATGGAATCCAATGTGGTTGCAAACAAGTATACATCGGTGAGACCAAAGTCGGCATACAACAAAGAATGAAACAACACGAAAGATCAATACTAAAAAACGAACCTAACTCAAACTCAGAAATTGTTCAACATATCCAAAAGAAGAATCCCCGATGCCAATTCAACACACAAAATGTTTACATTATTGATCGGGATACACAATGGAAAAAAAGAAGATACAAAGAAGCTATCTACTCTATCATCAATGAATCCATCAATCGTCACGAAGAAATAGATAGTGGATGGCTACCACTCCTACATAGCAAAAAACAAGAACTTCAAAAAAGAACCAAAATCAAAACAACAACGGTTGTAGAGCAAGGCGGTGATACTGGTACGGAAGAAGATACAATATAACCTATATCGTCCAGTTTACCGTTTTGTTCATTCTTCCGTACCAGTATCATAAGAAGAAGAAGTAGAAAAAGAAAAAACATATAGCATCACACACTCGTCGCATCATTATTCTATTTGTTCTGTTTTAAACACACTGACGAAGAAAGCTAACGCTTTTGACACGTTTGTAAAATAAAAATAAAAAATTGTAAATGTAAATGTAAATAAATAGCAATAAATCAATAAATAATAAAATATAATATAATATTTAAATTATTGTGGAAGAGTAGCAAAAACGAAACAAAATTGTGAAGACTTATCGAATAAACGGCCGGACACACTGACCGATTCTATAGTGTACTCTTTTTTTTTGAGTACACAAAAAGCATGCAAAATTCTGCTTGATGTTGTTTAATTGTTTCATCAAGCTATTAAACTAAATTTCTTTTTAGATTGAACAATGGGTGGTCAAAATAGATAAACTGGACTTTGATATTGTAAGCGACTGCTCGCTTTCTTTTCGTTCCATTCCTTCTTACATAGTTATGCATCTTTGTATCTTTTCGTGTTCTTTTGGGAGGAGGATAATAAGATATGTATATGTTAGATATCTGTTTGTTTATCTTATCTTATCTCCCCATTGTTTTTGTTCGCTCAAGGAGGGGAGAAAGAATAATTGTGAACTTGTTCCTTTTTTGGTAAATAAAAGTTTACACTGAAGAATTAAACAAAAATAATAACATTATCTCGAATTAAAATTAAAATGTTTGTTTTTTTGTTTCCATGCATATACGTATAACAAATAGATTTCCTGATTTCTAACAAAGTCTTGCATATTCATGCAATTATTGTCCGCTCTTCGAAATATAATCGTAGTCATGTTGTTATATGTTGAAACCGACGTAATCTAGAGAAAAAGACGTATAGCAGTCTTTCTACTTTTTCTTAGTTTATATTAGAATAACTTGTGTTGTGTTCATATTTCCTTTTGTTCGCATTTGTTGTTGTTTTTCTATATATTATTGTCTATATTGTTCTAAATATCCTAGTTTCATTACATTTCTCTTTGATGCACTATGCTAGAACAGCTTTTTCTTGTGACTTTGTTCTTCTTTTTATTTTTAATTAACTTAAAACATATTTAGTAGAAGAATAATACACAAGAACTAAAATGATTATTAGCGAAGTACAAATTTGACCTATTGGAATAAAATTTTATTGTTTATTATTTATCGTCTAGTCATCAATGCAGTCGATGTTCGAGTGAATATTTAAAAGAAAATCAAATTCATTTACATAACGATAGAAAGTATAGAAACGAATGAGAGATAGTGGAAGAGTTATTAAAATGTGAAAACGAAGCTAATGAAGAGTGAAATGTTCATAATGACAATTTTCACATGAATACTTTCTTTCAATATGATGAACCAACATAAGGAATATGTTAATGAATTTGTATGTCAGCTAACTTGAAATTTGCTTTCTTGACATAAGAAAGTTCGTACATGTGTGTATTGCTTTCTTGACATAAGAAAGTTCGTACATGTGTGTATTGCTGTGTATTTCTTACATATTACAACTGAAAGGGGAATTTAACTGATAAATAAGCATTCAATTTTTCAGCCTCAACATCAACACTTATAAATGATTGCATTTATCATTGAAATTGATGTTAGAATTATAGACTAAAAAGAAAAACCTTTTCAAAACAATAGCTGATGTCTATGTTAAATATGGATGATAGACAACATTGCAACACGGGATCCAACTTATGTAAAAGATTTTATCTGACCTCTAACACTAAGGTAGCTTCATAAAAAGCTTCACTGGAATTCTATCGTTTCTATATCAATAACAGCAACAATTCTTTGGCAACTATTTATAAGTCTCTCATATGTATATCTGCCCTCAAATCTCTTTAGAAAACATTATCATCTTCAAAAAAACTGTAAAGCGTCAAAATTTTTCTTGTTAATGACATAATAAAATTAAAAAACAAAAGTCGTGTGAAAAAACAAAGAAATGAATAATAAATTCGAAGAACATGAGAAGAATATCTATTAAAAGAAGACATTGACCAAGAACAATCAGCAGTGGACAACAGTATCAATGGATCGGGAAACTGCTCCGCTTTAAGCAGAAATGGTTCATCCACAAAAAATTATGAATAGCAAGGAGAAATGGAAAAAAAATTCATATATATACATATATCATTTGCTTTTGTTGAACGACGATAATGTTTGATTCAAGCAGAAATGGTAAAAAAATAAAGGTAAATGCTTTTCACAAACAGAAATGGAAAAAAACAAAATTCATGTATAATACGAAAAAAAACTCAATATCTCCCAGTAACTTATCCATTTCTCCTTGTAAGGGGGAAACGGTTCAACCATTTCTCCTTAAAATAATACCATTTCTGCTGGAATGGAACCGTTTCTGCTAGAAACTTCTCTCTAAAACGAAAAAAAAAATCAATATATCCTAGTAACTTATCCACTTCTCCTTAAAATAATAGCATTTCTGCTGAAATAGAACCGTTTCTGGTTGAAATTTGTCTGAGAGGCGATAAGGAGATGATCGATGTCACTCTGTGTTTGATGAAGTTCTGCTTAGAAAGGATCTGTTCTTGATGAACTGTTTCTTTTTGACTTTTTGTGGGTACACAATTTCTGCTGTAAATGGAACGGTTTCTCGATTTTTGGGGATGTTGTCCAGCCCTCCGATGACCCCAATTTATCTAGTCACCCATGTTAAAATAGAAACTATAAAGGTTCACTTATTACCCATGTGAAAATTTTGTGCGTTCAAACGCAGAGCTGGACGCGCTACAGCCGCGTTTGAAACGATAAGCGCGAAACGCATTGAACGCAGCTAAAATGAAACATCTGATGCATCTGAACGCGTCTTTCGGATGCGTCTGAACGCGTCTTGTAAACGCATCTGAACGCATCTAAATGCTTGATGAAAGATCTGATGCGTTCGGACGCGTTTGAAGAAATTTAGGGAAAAAATGAACATCTTGTTCTCGCAGATTCGTGCTAAGGCACCATTATAACCACATAATGATCAGCTGTTTTCTAGAGGTATAATATAGAACAAGGAATTTAACTTACGACATGGAAGAGAAGTGCGGTGATGAAGGCTAGAACAGAAGAACTTTGAATTATAGAACAAGTTACTTACCTCTGAACTATATCTCCTTGTCAGATTGTTTTTCTGTCAACGATATCTTTTTAATCACTTACAACTAACATGACTAGTTGAATGACAGAACACAATTATTAAAATAAAATAAGAACTATTTTATATTAATATTTTTTTACAAATAGTCGAATCTTACATGATGAACTATCTAGGATAAAGTAAACTATTATTTGATATTATTCGGAATCATTATTTATTTATTTTTCGGAATAAATTTATAAAAATTGAGCGAAATTAATTTTTCATAAACTAATGACTTTTTCTGTGCATCTATTGAAAAAGTTTACCACTGTATGACTATAAGCTTGCTATAAACTTTTTAAGATTCAAAAAAAATGNGGGTACACAATTTCTGCTGTAAATGGAACGGTTTCTCGATTTTTGGGGATGTTGTCCAGCCCTCCGATGACCCCAATTTATCTAGTCACCCATGTTAAAATAGAAACTATAAAGGTTCACTTATTATTACTTTTGACTACTTATTTCAACTTATTAGTACTAATAAGTTAATATAGTACTCAAAAGTAATAATAAGTGAACCTTTATAGTTTCTTTTTTTACATGGGCACCATTCGATAGAGCTCGAAATACTGGATCCAACATAAGTGGTTATAGACCCAACACAGATTCAAAATCGAATCCAGACAAGGTATATCCAGTAAAAAGGCCAGTTTTGACTCAACGATCGCACGTTTTCTAGTCACCATTCGATAGAGCTTGAAATTCTGCATTCAACACAAGTGAGTAAAGTCAAAATTTAGATCCAAAAGCAAATCGGGACAGGAAGATTGTGATTTTGGATTTTTCTAGACTGGCGGAATATCAGCATTTGGGTATATACCCTGATTTTTGCTCGGTGACCGGTATTGAAAGTGTTATCATTAGATGGAGAATAAAATTCTGCACCTAACACAAGCAAGTAGAGAGTCAACACAGATTCATATGGGAATCGGGACAGGAAAAACTCGAATCTGGTGCTAACATTACCTACGTCCGAAAAGTGCCCTTATCGGCACTGGTCCTTTCAATAGAAGTCAATAGTACTGCACCTATTCAATACAACAATGTGAAATAATACAGAACTTCTGTTTTCCATTGTTAAATGATAGAAATTTTGATGAAAAGATATTCAATGAAAAAAAAAACTATCAAGCTTAACAAAACTGATAAATTACGGATACAGGTGAACTACTTTGTAACTAGGGATGTAACAATACCATTTGGAGACACCTAAAGATGGGCAATTTTCATAATGAAGATCTACCAATACCAACCAATACTTTGTGTCACTTATAACCAGCGAACTTAGCTCGACCTGATAAAAGAATAAAAAATACCAATACCAACAGAAAATATCCCCAGTATTGGTGAATATTGGTGAAAATTACCGTTTTTTTACCAATACTCACCAATACTGGGACATTTTCTGTTGGTGTTGGTATTGGTATTTTTTATTCTTCTATCAGGTAGAGCTAGGTTTGTTGGTTATGAGTGACACAAAGTATTGGTTGGTATTGGTAGATCTTCATTATGAAAATTGCCCATCTTTAGGGGTCTCCAAATGGTATTGTTACATCCCTATTTGTAACCCTATTTTCGTTGATTAACTCTGAAAAAATCTTTCATATTTCTCACTAAAATATTCATGTTGATGAGTGCTAATTAATAGCATTTAATCGAGTATGAAATATATCAGAAAATTGACTGCAAATTGTAGAGATCGTACTAACTCATATCATTGGATTATCGATATAGCTTACCAATTTAATGCTAATATTGGCTCGAAGGCGAACTTCTTTTTTTCGATATTTGTATATAAGTTTGTAGAGAATTAAAAGTTGTATAACATATCCGAAATTCATCCTGAACCCGCGCTGTTTGACAAAACTCCAAGCATCACTACTGAAAAAAAACGAGTCATCAACTGTAAAATGGTGACATCTTTCGATAATATTGACATACTGAATTTTTCTACAGAAGCAATCGAAATGGATGAAAATACCATATCTAGTTCAGTTTTTAATGCTCTATCTTTCGGTATATTTAAAAGTAAATTTCGATCGTTAGTTGATCCACAATTCGGAGAAATATTTAAGGTACCATTTTTTCTAATTTTTGAGAAAATTTTGTTGGTGCTCGAAAGTCGCATGTGCCTAACTTCTCTATAGTACAACCAAAAACGCTAAACATTTGGATTTCGCGGTTTCAAACCATGGCCTTTCAGATGCATACAAAAATTCCGAAATCTAAAATTTTCATGGTGCCGCTGATACTTAATGGCCACACGGACGCTCTCTTAAGACGTTTTACATCATCAAATTGTAGCTGTGAAACATCATAAAATTATAATAAAAAATTAATTAATGATATTGTTGTCGGATGTTTTCCATATGACGGACTTCGCTTATCAAAATCTCAAAACTTCTCATTGGGAAAATTAAATGATCAATTATTTATTGAAACATGGACGAATCAAAGTAATTATACAAGTTATTTTCATTTCAAAAATGCAGACCATTAGAATGTCAATATACATTACCAGATAAAAACAACCCCATTCTTATGTTTACAACCGTATTAGGATTGTACGAAAGTAAATATAAATAAAGCAACTTTTAAATCGAAGTTTCATTGATTGATATTTAGGTTTAACATATATTTTACATTTTATTATTAGTCAATTATTAGGTATTCGTTGATGGTGGATAAAAAGTTCAGCAACAGGAGCAAAAAAATGATGCGACTGAAGCAGTAGCCGTTTAAAATTATAATAATATTGTATTTTCATGTTTTTAGTGTAATAAAATTATTGCAAAGGTAATATTCTTTGCCAAAATGCAAGCTCACAAAAATTGAAATTATTCGATTAATTCATAATTTGACATAAGAACTTAGTCAAGTTTAGTTACTATTTAGGTTGAATATATGACCAGATTTCTTCGAGCTTCCGATAAGTTTAACAGCATTTTGTATAAATTTTTCAAAAAGTCATCATCACTTTCCCCCCTTGTCTCATTGTTCATCATCTATGGGTTCTATTCTGTCAAAATGAATCAGAAGAACATGATAAACTTGTTCTATCAAATTATAATCAATCACCAGATAAAATAACGATAGAATTTATCCTAAAAAAATATGAATTTATCTGAATCCTCAAGATTCATTATCAGATCTTTAGGAATTCTTTTCAACAGTTCAAAATAATTCTTCAAATTCAATGTCTTCTATTAATATTTTAATACAACATCCATATCAATTCCCACTACAAGGACGATATCTACCAGAACGAGAACATATTTCTTATTTCAA
>OENM01001704.1:0-19423 GCA_900239745.1 Rotaria magnacalcarata | reverse complement strand
AAAAAAAAGTTAAAAAAATTGGCGCCGCCGCCGGACAGCACCTCGGCTTACACCTCTAATCTCAACGTGTTCGCATCCGTCAATTGAATAATATTAAAAATGCATATCGATCTTCTTTGTTCGCTATTATCATATGGTGGCTGCACGGGACTTTTTGAATATATTTTCAAGATATGTCATCCATTACTGGCGTTTGTATGTACATCAGTACTGCATTTTTTGCCTATACGTCATTTTTCATCTGCATTATTCTCTGTGGTATGTCGATTTTAACTATGATGTCATTTGGAATTTTAACTTATCGAAACATAAGCAAAACACATGTTCTTTCACGATTACGGGTCGATCGACAATTGACAATTATCGTTTTAACTCAAGTCTTGCTTACCTTAATAGGTGTAATTCCATATGGACTAGACACTACTCTTAAAATGATCACAGTAAATGTTCCAAAGAATAGCGATCGAATAGTTAAGGAGTTATTGTCTGCTAATATTGCGTATATTTTTTGCTCACTTGCTTATGGAGTGAGTATATTTCGTAAACTATAATGCTCATTTTTTGCCTTTGGTTTTTTAGAGACGATTTTCTCTTAATGCTCGGATCACCTCGTTTCCGGCATATCGTGAAGAATCGACGCTTATGGTGGCGAAGACCACAACAAGTTTTTCCTTTGGCAAGATGATTTTCATGCTAATTTTAGGCTCGTTCTTTTTGCATTTGTCTTGTAATGAAGTATTGATATTTTCTTCGAAATAAAACTCGTTAGCAAACAATCATATCTAGCTGAAGAGCATATCTACATTCACTAGCTGTTTGAGACGATGCATTATGTTCAAGTTAAAATGTACACTTTCTCTAAAATCTGTATAATGTTCAAAAAGACATCAAATATAGATGTGTGCCTTTTTCTACATGTAAGAAAGAGCAAAATGCAGATAATCGCTCGTTGAACTTAAGAGATGAGAATCAAGGCGTTGTAAATTTGAATCTCTGAACTTTGGCCGACAGTAAAATGTCGAAAAAATGAAAAAGTAAAAATGTCGAAAACTGAGTAGGTATTCATGAAAAACGTCGTGTTCAGAATTGATTCATTATTAAAAGAGGTTGTCCCTTAGTCGAAGTAATGAAATTTAAATCACTGTTGATGTTGCGTGTCGATTCCGTGGCGGCTTCCATATGTATATTTATCACTCGAATAATGAATAATTGAAGAATAATTTTCTTATTCTTTTCTATTACATTGTACTAAGTGATCAATGTCTGATAGACCAGTGATAGATTTCAACTAACATAAGTCGCCATCGATCCTACAAGCAGTGGCGGATCCCGAAAATCTGTTAGGGGTGGCGCTTCTGACCAAAACCCAGTTTTTCAAGTCTAGTTGAGACAGAACGACTATTTTCTGTTTCATTTCTGCTGGAGAAAATCGAAAAAGTTTCTTAAGGGGGGTGGCGATGGCCGGGTAACCTAACTGGTAGATCCGCCACTGCCTACAATAATAACATATTCGTCGAATATCTTTCAAAACACTCCTTCTTGTAGATTTTTTAATTTTATTTTTATAAATTTCTTTCGACATTTTGCACTTTCAACATTTTTAACTGTCGACATTTTTACTTTCGACCAAAGTTGAGTTTACCGTAAATTTTGATTATCTTTTTTCGGAAAATGCTAAAAGATATTTTATCAGACAGTATGAGTCTGATACTTCACTAGCTTCATCTTTGCATGAAAATTTTTATAAACTTTAACTTCATTACTGTATTATTGATTCAACGTGACACTAAATTTACGGTGAGAAATATCCCAAAGCCAGAATTCTATTTGCTAGATTAGGAGATTTGGCAACTCTGTTAAAGAACACATGAACAAAAGACATGATAACAAGAAAAACGAAGAATTCCAATGGAATGTCATACATGCGAACATCGGACGAAACATTATCTCCAATGCTGATCAGATCAGATCGGTATGTTATGTTTTTATCTGTTGCATGAGCTCCTGAATTTTATACTCGACCAGCGCAATCTCAGTATGATTTGGAGGAAAAAAATTCTCATTGATTACCAATGATTTTCGGTAGATTTCTAATGCCTGGAGTGGAGCATTCATTCGGCAATAGTTACTAGCCATGTGATGCAATGTGATACCAATATCCGGATGACCATTGGGATAAGCAGCTTGTTGAATGTCTAGCGCTTCTTGAAAGCTACACTCAGCCATTTCGAATTGACTCTGATGACTGTAAGCAGTTGCTAGACAACTCAATGTTCGCGCTATTGAAGGGTTTGCTGGTTTCAAATGTTTCTTTTTAATTTCTAAAGCCCTTTGAAAATAATGAATAGCATTGGCATTATCGTTTAAATCCATATAAATATTAGCCAAATTGTGAAATGTGGAACTAAAAGTTAAATGTTCTGCTGCCAGTGTTCTATTACGCATGTTTAGCGCTCTTTCTAAACATTGCGATGCTTCATGAAATTCTTTCTTTCGTCGATGAATATTTCCAATTTGATCAAGAGTATGGGCCAGTGACGGATGGCCATCTTTGAAATTATGCTCATAAATCCTCAATGCTTGTGTATAATAACCAAAAGCATTATCATATTCACCACGATTTTCACTCATTAAACCGAAATGCAACAACGAAAATGCACAACGCACATGTGTGGGTGGTAGATATTTTATGACTGTTGCATAAGACTGTGAGAAATAATCCTGGGCTTCGAGCCAACGACCTTGACTTTCGTGGTAATGACCGATGGCTCTTAGTGTATGAGTAATCGTCGGATGATAACTTGGAAGACAACTTTGCCGCATTGCAAGTGACTGCATAGAATAGTCGAGTGCTTCTTCTATATGTTCATTATATTCGAGTGCCCAACTGATACCACTTAAAGTATCTGCAATGTCACGATGATCACCACTGATAAGTTTACGTTGATCATTTAGTGTTCTTCGATAAATTTCGAGAGCACATTCATACTTGTTCTTATACATATAAACATTGGCAATATTAAATTGGCAACGTAAGTAGTCCAAGGATTCGGATCCTTGACCGAGCTTTTCAAACATTCTTTCTGTTTCAGTAAGAATGGCCAATGCTTCATCGTACTTTCCTTGGAAAAATAATGATCGCGAGTAATCAATATTTAGTTTTGTTCGAGTTGTCAAGTCATCAGCAGGTAAGAGTGCCTGGAGAGATTCATAATAGATACTCGCTTTTTTATACAAACCCCTCTGGAGTATAATCTGACCGAAAATCAAATATGGATTGGTTATCCGTATATTTTCAAAGATTATACACTTGTATTCTTCGAAAATTTCTCGTCCTTCATCAGTAGTTATCATGAAAACTTCCCAGAGATTATGCTCTTTGTCATAGACAACATTATTGAGTCGAAAAACAGCTGACAACGTGAACAGAACTTCATATTCGGCCGGTATGACACTCAGTGTGCTAATATCGGCACATAGCGTTGATTCAAGACTCATATCGACGTCAATAATAAATAAAACACTCGCTTGGTCGGTAGGTGGAGTCTTTGAAATGTATAATTCTGCTACATTTCGATCTCTGGACGTTGAAATAAAACCATTTGAAGATAAAAGTTTCCCTGTAGCTTTTTGCATATGTTCAAGTTCCGAATTTGGTAAGAATTGACCACGATAGACTCGTTGAATGGATAACAATTGACGCTGTTTTTGTTGCTCTTCTACTATCTGGTTATGGAGATCCACTATGAATTGATGAAAAAGGAATAAACCACTGATATCTTCTGTACGCAAAACTCGGTTCACCAAACGAAAAATACATGACGGACGCGAATACCACTGTATAGCTAATTTTGATGTGTACGTTCGACGAAATTCTTGTAGCACTTCTAATCGTGAGCTGTCATTAGAAAATAGACCGGAACAAAAGCTTAGCATATCATCAATTGCACTTTCTTTTGAAGGCAATATAAGAAGTACGTTAAGAGCTAACTGGGTCCACATGAAAGTAGTTGCTTCTGTTGACAAATCAACTAACGACCTTTCTTGTTGATCAAAGAAAGAAAAGGAAATCGACGAATATTTACTTTCGTCAGTAATAGTTTCCACATGATTGATCAGCGAATCAATATTATTAAAGCGGTGACTGTGCTCCTCATGACAGTGAGTATGTTCATCCACAATAAAGAGACTATTAATATGATTTAATTTTTTAAGATTTTCGACAATTGGTTGTGAAATACAATTGTTCGTAACCACAAGTTGAATTTTTTCCCATGTTGGTGACTGACTGATGTAATCAAGACAATCATCTATTGATGAAAATGTTAAAAAGTTATCAGCTAACTTAAATAAACGTTCATGCAGTGTACGAGAATGTTGTTCATTATGGTTCGTTTCTAGTAATATAACCGTGGTAACAATTTGATCGGAAAATTCATCAGAAAGATGTTCACGCACATTATTGCTTTGCATCCTAAATGACGAATATGAACAGCGATACTTGTTGTTGGAGTTAGTGAAATAAAATATAATATCAACGCAGCAATATTATATTAGCATATGTTTACGGATGAAGCCCCATAATAAGATCAACGAATATTTTTCTTTTGAAGGTTCTATTTTCTTTAGAGTTTCATCGGAATCGAGAGCAAACAAACTGGTCAAATACGTAAGTAGTTGTGACGTCAAGCACGGTTTTTTGCCATATAAAAACTATTTACTGACGCTTTGTGTTAGTGTGATTCATAAATATTTAACATATTACAGTGGTAAACATTGAAATTAAGATAAATAAATTACAGCGGCTTTTTCCAACATAATTATTTTTCGATGAAATGTGAAAAATTTGATTAGAGTCATAGATTCTTGTTTAATTCCAACGCTTTGTCTAATTATATACCCATGCCAGACTGAATCAATCAGTCTATCGGTACAGACCAGCCTATACTAAAAGTTGATTGATCTATAGATTATTCGGTGATACTAGAATAAAAGATATTTTAAATAATTAAGAGCGAGAAATTTCTAATAAGTATATATAGTAAAATAAGGAATAGTTCCATCCCTGTATTTACTCCTTTCCAACTAGCGCGTGTTGTTTCTATTTAGACTAATTCGTTGAAATGATTATAAATTAGAATACAAAGCCGTTAGATGATGATTTAATTGTTTGAATTAACCGTTGATAGATTCAGAAGATACGCGTTGAGTCCCTAATGCAAGAACTACACGTCATATTCTGCTTTACATCTATTTATTTAAGAGTTGAGCACACAGTCATATGACCTCAACGATAGTACTTGAGTATCGATTTTCAATCATACATTATCATCAAACTAAATATCAGAATTACTAATCAATCGCAGCTAAGTGTTTATGAGTAAATGAGAAAAGAAGATTAATAATCAAATGTCACACTCTGTCCCACATAAAAAAATCAAATATTGCAAGCTGCTCCTAGTAAATATTCGTATTTTGCTGAAAAGTGTCTACAGCCCTAGACAAATAAGATGCTGCTCGAACATAGTCGCCTTTATAATGATATGCCAAACCAGTATTGCGTAGGGAAATGGAAGTGCTCCATTGTATGGTCGGTTGAATCTTCTTATCAATGGTTCGAGCTCGAGAGAGACAGTTGAGAGCATCCTTATAATAGCCGTGTTCTGCATAAGCTAAACCCAAGTTACGTAGTGTCTGACTAATGAAAACTTTAGACGATGAGGTCTTCAACCGAACGTGGAGCGAGTACATAAAGAAGTCGATGGAATGCTTACTCCGGCCAAGGAATCTGGACGCGTATCCAATGTGATTTAAGAACAAAGCGATGTTATTCTTATTGATGAACTGGGAGTCGTCAAACCGATTATAAAGGTTCCAAGCATGTTGCATGTCTGAAAAGGCTCCACAATAATCAGCACTACCATGCCAGCTTATGATTGCTCGTTGATGTAAGATCCCCGCTATTTCCATGCAGCTGCTAGTCAACCATGCCTTACGAGGTAGGCTTTGCCTTATAGTATTCTTATCGAGACAAGTAAATATTGATTGGTATTTGTGTCGGTGCACTAATTGCAGTATAGCTTCCCAATTAATTTCTGACTCAGTGTAAAGACTCGGCTCGATATTGTATTCACTTATTAGTGTATTTTCAATGAAATGGATCTGTAGTGGCCCATCGCTGTTGGCTTTTAAGCGACAATGCCACAGCTTTGTAGATAAGTCAAGTTTGAGTGATTCGATCCGAAATGTACTGCCGATATTGAAGAGTACCTCCTGTTCCTCTGGAAACTCGCTCAAATCCGCAATATCGGCAGCGATTACCATTGGCGAGCTCAAATCTACCTGAATTTCAACTAGCACTGCTTGCGATTCTAAACTATGTGTTTCGTATGCTCCAGCGAACATGAGTGCAATTTCTCTTCTTCGAGTGGTTGATGTGAATCCTTTCGCTATCACTACGTAACCTATCAGAGCACACATTATTTGCAATTGATCTTCCGATTGTCTCAGACCATGATACAGAGTGCAGTGCGACGGTGTTTTGTGTGCCTGTCGTTGTTGACGTTGCAGTTGCACCAATTGTGTGCTCAAATCAGCAATGAAACATCTAAAAAAGTAGAATTCTCCGATATCTCCAGAACGGGAGACTGCATTTATCCTCCGATGTATAAATGTATCTTTGGTATACCAGTAAACAGCCTTGGAAGGTTGATAGCATTGTGCGAAAGTACGAACAGCGCTACGACGATGAAAATCATGAATAGAATCACGAAATAAATTTTGAAGCATGACCGCCCTTGCTATGAAAAAATCTTCCATGTTAGAAGACATCCGTACCAGATTGTTATATGAGGTCATCATTGGTTGAAGTAGTCGATGATGCTTTGTCAAATATTGATTCGAGGTATAATCGTCTTGACATGCCTTCAATTCTGCATCATTACGATAGCGCGAATATTCTCTGTATATCAATGAGTTACGCCTGCTCACAGAAAGATCTTTGCAACGACTATTCTCTTTGGCGTTGTGCTGATTGAAGATAAAAACCAAACATTCTTCTGATTTGAGCATCGTGATGATATTTCGGAAGTTCGTCGCAGTGTGTTTGTCATCGATGCTTATTCTTTGTCTGTTAACTCTTTTTTTACACCTACTACTATATGAAATGTATGGAGCTGATTTGATAAATCTTATACATTGGAAAATCTGAAATAATTTCTTCATAGTTAAGCTCATCGAAATCCTACTGTTGTCTTAGTTTGAGTTTCAACAGACATATACATGAATACAAAGTTTGATGCTCAATTTAGGATGATCTGTTTTCCAAGGAGCAAGCGATTGAAACTATCTTGCTTATCATGAAACTGTGGCTGAGTGAAGAAACCTCTCAACGCAGGCTCATTTGGGCTAAGATGTACAATCCACATATATCCTAAATGCTTATTAAGCTAATACAACATAGGTTAAATGGAAATCTTTCGTAAAAGTCCTATTTATTTCCAAGATTTGTAAATATGGTATTACCTATTTGCATATGTCAGTTATGGTGCCTAACCTAGTTGCTAAGGTCTGTGATGGAGGAAGGGGGTACCAAAAACTCGCCTTAAAACTTACACTCACCATTTTGTTCGAAAATATATGTGAGTTCTACAAAATATAAATGAATAAACAGATCAAAGTCGCATACATCTACATATATAAAAGTGAAGTTTTAACAAGAAAATAAGGTGCTTTGATAATAATTTGAGTCGTGTAAGACGGGACGAAAACATTTGGTCCTACGTATTTTGAATCAATATACTTAAGAACAAAATTCGTGTTCGATCAATGTCGCATCAGATAATATTTTATTGGTGACTGTAGGCAACATAACTTTGTGCATCCATGTTCATCTCGCATATTTTTTCTTCGTTGTTTTGCGTTGGTCTGTATCAAATCTATCAGTAGGGCATACGCGTAAGTCAGTTATCCACAATGAAAATCATTAACTGATGAACAATTACAAATTTATGGTATGAAAATCATCCGGAACAAACTAGAAATGCCAATAATCTTAGAATGTTTGCGACTCTTTCGACAATTGATTTTTTTCTCAATCCGAAGAACAATAGAGCACATTCTGATTCCATCGATTTGCTTTCTTCTAGCTTCACTACGTCTCTATATATGATGTAATTGAAAACAGCTGTCATTTTGTCACATGCCTTAATAAGAAATATTAATCGTTGATAATGGCCTGTTTTCACACACATACTTTCTTTTTTCAATCAATCATGACTCAGGGTAAGCGAGATAATACCAACTATTTGAAGGTGCGTGTGAGTGTGAGTAACTTTTTAAGTTGCTCATTGATTTGTATACCAATATCCACGCCATCTACATTAATTATGCCTTTATTCACGTCAGTTTCTAATGCTTATGATTAATGTCGACATTACTAAATTGTTAAGCAGTAACGTTGTTTGCTAGAGACTTTCTCACTAGAAATAACTATTAGATACAATAAGTAATAAAATGAGATAGTTTATTTAACGTTAAAAAAACATGAGTAAATATGTGAATTAAAATAGAGATTAGAAAAAAGTGTCAGATTATTCTATTTGCTAGCGTCCAACTCAACTCTGTAAAACAAAAATAATTGTTCTATCTACAGAATGGGAGAGTTTACTTTTATTCGATGTGTACAGGAAATCTATTCGTGATGGGTAGGATTTGGTTATGTCGTGGAAGGTGAAATCGAATCAGAAGTTCACGTCGAAATAGTTGACTCGATAATGTACATAACTAGAAACTTAAAGAGGGACCCAGAAGACCTATAAAAGAGAGTATATTGTCAATAAGACTCTCCTTGTCTAGTTCTATTGGATCTTTTCGTGAGTTATCATCAAGCACGTTGAACATTCCACCGATGGCACCGGCAGCTGATCTTACCCAAACAGAATTGATTGAATTAGGATTATGTGAATCAATTGACAATCAATGGATTTAGTTCATTTCTGTCGACGATTTTTATAGTTCTTTCACTGGCAACCGTTCGTGTAGACTGTTTAATATGATGACTAGTGAAAATACCAAATACCAGCATAACAGACGATGAAATCAAACTCCATACAACTAAAATTGAAAATCCATTCAATTTTTGAAATAAATTATGTTGGCCAAGACGTATTGTTGGTTGCGAACTGATAGTGTAAAAGTTTAGCATGGGGATCTGTGTAAGACTAACAGTAAGAATTTCGAGTGGATTTAAACGATTTGATACGCGAATCGAACTACAGGTGCGAACGGTAGCACATAATGAACTGCAGAAAAACCTCAACATAAAATGTAAAGTCTTATTTGAATGAATATTTAAGTTGTTGATCCCTTACCGATCAGAAGAAACAAGATCTATAAACTAACAGGGTAAAATCCTAAAGACGATTAACAAAGAAAATGTTTGTTTCAATCGTTTCTACTATAATAATTAAGACTACTTATGCACGAGAATAGATATGTTAGAAATTTGCACATTGCTACTGGCGCTATGAATAAACTCCGGCTATAACCAAATTGAAGAAGACGTATTGGAAGAATAATAAATATTACAGCGTAGCCTGTAATGGCCAATGCTATAAAATGTCGAGCACATGGATTAAGATGCAGTTTTGGACGAGTGAATACACACATATTCAAAGAATGTCCAATAAATCCAAGAATAAACATTCGTATGCACCAAAATCGAGTGAACATCATCGAACTCCAGTTAATAGCGTTAAGAGCAGTAGCAATACCGTTGGTATTATTTAAAGAGGACATCTCAAGAGAAACGATACGGGAAATTTAAAATCAGGACAACTCTGCTTCTTTTTCTCTGTGTATTCGTGAAATAACAATATTGAAAAACTAGCAACGCTAGTTGCTTTTACTAATAATATTGTAGAAGAAATCAGGAAAATTTACTCGATGCAGCTTTCCTTTCAATATAGAACTTGTTAGGCTTATCCGACTTCATATGTCACTGTAATAGTGTTGAGCACAAATAGAAAACGAGTTAGTGCTTGGTCTGATGTTATTCGAAGTGATATTTTACAATGAACAGATGTAGTGCTAAAAAGCAGCCAGATAACTTTAAAAAGTAATATTAATACATGGTATACTATACCCGGGCGTTTATCCGGAGTGTGCGTAGGAAGATGAAACAAATATATAAAACTTTCAAGCCGTTAATCTTCTTAAAAGAGTTGACAACATGATTACACGAAAGCACAAGACAAGAAGAAGAAGAAAAAGAAAACTCCTTTAGATTCTTGCTTAGTTTTCCTTGTAACCAAAGATACACGAATAATAGAATACTATCGATGATTCACACATTTTGTGTAAAACATGTAGAGATCTGCAACCACGGCAATTAAACTGTATGGAAGCTGTTATACGAATGAAGACTTTCACACCGTAGTAGTGTGTGTTTGCATTATTTTTACATTCTATAGAAACGATCGATGAGGATGAGAGAAAAATAGTTATCATTTCAAGATTATACACATTGGAAAAAAACATAATAGAGATACATTTCATAATTAGAAAGGCGATAAATTGCTACGATTCTCATGTCAGCGTTCAATATTGATCTTATAATGTAGTTGCTTTCTTGAAAAACAAATTCCTAAAACAGTATCTACCTTACGATTCTTTACATAATATCATCAATAACAAGATGATATTCAGTTTGTACGTATGTGTGAAAGAGTTATCATCAGATAAAAGTGCAAAACTAGAGTAAGAATTCATTTTTATTAAAATCAGTAATGAAATGAGAAAAAAACAGCATGATAGATATTAAACATCGCCTTGTAAACCGCACATTAGATTTGCAGGAAGAGCTTTGTCTAAATAAGAAAATAAATGCAAATAGGAACTGCATATCGATTTAAAATTGCAATATAATTTACCGATTTGTTTTGGATGACTCAATTTAAGATTAGCCATTATTTGAATAAATTCATCTCGTGACTTAGTCAGTCGTGAATTATGAGTTTTTTCTTCAAGTATACTTGAGTATAGTTGTCCTATATAGTGGAAATTTATATGATAATTGTGCCCAGTAAAAACTATAGTCTGTAAATACCAGTATAATCATGTGCTGGATACACTCTATAATCGTCAGGTAGTGTAAATATTTTCGTTTGAATTGATGTATAAAGTTTATCAGAACTTCCCTGTTGGAAATCAGTTCGGCCACAACCACGAATTAGAAGAGTATCACCAGTAAAAACTGATGTATTTTTATGCCAAACAAAACTCATGCAACCTTTATTTATCAGCTCAATTTCGAGAATTATGATATTTCAAAAAAGCAAACAATACTTACCATTTGTATGACCTGGTGTTGCGCGACATTCAAGTATGACTGGTGTTTTACCTGTTTCACCAATTTGAATTAATTCACCGTCTTTCATATAAATATCTGCTTTAGCTCCACTTGCATTCGAAATAACACTTTTACAATCAGGGAACTTTTTCTTCAATTCTCCACTGCCTGTTATATGATCAGCATGTACATGTGTATTGACTAAACGACAACAACATTCTAAGGATTCTTGCTTTATGCTTTTTAAACCGAGCTTTCAGCTACCTGCATATCTTAGTTTTAGGCCAAGTTGTTGAATAAGTTTTGCATCACGTTCAACAGTATCAACAACAGGATCGATTATTAAAGCTTGTTTGGTTGCTAAGTCAGCCAATAGGTATGTGTACGTTGAAGATTCATTTTCAAAGAGCTTTATGATTAGTGAAATATGGTAATCATTTTCATTGTCTCATAATCTTACCTGGCGAAACAAATACTGTGGTATGGATTTCGGTTCCACGGCATAATTGTTTCGCGAACAAAATATCGAACACATTTTTATTAACAATGTCAAGGATGAACGGAATTAATCGTTATCTATATGTGTAAAAACAAAACTAAAATGTAGAAAGCTTTCTTCAACAATCAGCGTTTCTTTTCTCTGTCTGCCTTTGTTAAATATTTATAGTGTCGCTTATCTTGAAGTTGAATACGCTGTTGTCATTCGACGATTATTTGAGTTGCAATTATGGGTACATTTGAGGTTAACCGATAGAATGTATAAGAAGTGTGCGCACACACCCGCACGCTGCTATTGCATTCCTCTTGTTGTGATGAAAGAAACAAGAAAAAAAGCCTCCAAGAAAGTGCATGTTTTGTACGTTTAAGACTTGTTTTTGTACTTCCACTAAAAGCATAGATAAGCTAAATCAAATCTTCTGAAAAGAAATATCATAAAGATATCGACGAATTTTTTAAACGAATGTCTTGATGATAGGCAGTCTAAATTTCGTTAAAGTATTTGATCGAATGTTTCTTTTACACAACAACCGATGGTGACGGTTAAATATTGCCGTTAATATTCTGTTTCAATCAAAACGATCACTGGCTATTAGTTACGGATATTTTGAAAAATCGACCGTGGAAATCTATTTATCTTCGTGATATAGAAGAAGAAGAAGAAACATGGTATGTACAAGTTCGTTGTTGATCAGTAATTCTCATTTTATTTTTTCACTGTCTGTTAATTTTCTTTTTGTATTCTCTATAATTATTTTAATGTCAAGACAAAAACCTAAGACTCGTGTAACTATACGTTGACTATTTAGTTCTTGTTGATATGCCTCACTGCTTTCTGAAAGTTATTTGTATTTGTTGTCGAAATACTATCGAAGCAAATTTATTTGTTTTTTGTGAATATGATTGTGGCTGCCGGTGTGCTGCTGGAGGCGAAGAGAAAATATACGTCTGAGTCGATCGTGTGAACAATAACTTTCATGTTTTATTGTTATGCGTTAATCAAAACAAGCACTTTGTATATGAAGAAAAACAGAAAACAAAAATGAAATATTCATCATGAAGTAGAGTGTTATTCCAAAAAACATCAATTAGCAGAATAAGAATCTATGTTGTGTTTAGAATGTAGATTATTTATTCATACATTATGGGTACATAAACGATATTAATATGAAAGGTTACTAATTTTTATCTTAAATAAAATGCGAAGAATCGTATTGTCGGATAAATGAAAATTATTGCAATAATTCTATGTATAGCATGATGTCGAAGGAACAGCACGTCGCATGAAAAGATAAAATCGTCCCTATAGATAAGCATGAAAAAGAGATGAGGATTATTGTTGGCAAGCACACTTACTCCATAAGCCAGCGAACACAAAATATAAGTGATGTTGTTCATCAAGTTCTCTTTGATCATTCTATCAACACTCGTTTCGACATTGAGTGTAACCAATGAATAAGCATAGCAGATACCATATGGACTGGGCCCTATTAAAGTAAGCAATATTTCAATAAAAACTATGATTGTTAATTGCCGATCACAGCACGTAAGCGCAAGAGAAAAGTTGTTTTTTTAATGTTTTGATAAGATACGATTCCAAAAGTTATCATAATTAAAATAGGTAAAGCACATAGAACTATACACAAGGGGGAACAAACTGATCTCAATCTCTGAAATCAAGTTGAAGTCAGTTGAAATCACCTGAAATCAATAGAAATCATATGGAATCAATGGAAATCAATGGAAATCAATAGAAATCAATAGAAATCACCGAAATCACCTGAAATCAATAGAAATCAATAGAAATCACCTGCAATCAATAGGAATCAATAGAAATCAATAGAAATCAATAGAAATCATATGGAATCAATGGAAATCAATCGAAATCACCTGCAATCAATGGAAATCAATAGAAATCAATAGAAATCAGTTGAAATCACCGAAATCACCTGAAATCAATAGAAATCACCTGAACTTATTAGAAATCATACTTTTTCTATTTATGAGCCAGCCCACATAAGTCACGACGGATTCACACAGAAGCGGTTCAATCGAGGTCCTCATATTGCGCTCAATTAAAGATATGTTCTAAAGAGAAGAGTTGTAAGAATTTTGACGCAAACCGTTTTAAAAATATTAATCACTTGATTTTTCATGAGCATTATACGAAAAGCCTTAACAGTCACCATATCTAGGAAGCGGGTCCTATTGCAAGAGAAAATCGAATAATTGAGCTGAAATGTTTCAGAGATATATATCTGGATGACTCCTATTTGCAAAAAATGGGATCTTTCCTATAGGAACTGTATCCAGGTAGTTTAGAAATTACTCAAAGAGTTGTATTATATAAGATAAATTCTACTTAGTTAAAATTAGCATATGATCTTCTATTACCTTCCTTAAAAATATTTTTTGAAAAAAAAAAGAAAATCCTGTGAAAAATTGCCCTAGGCGACTAAGGGAGTCTCAACGAATGTAAATTGATCTCAAGAGACTTGGAGAGGAATACGGGAATTTTTCTAAAACAATTTTACTTGTTTTTCAAAGAATATTTTTAAGGAAGGTAATAGAGGATAATATGCTAACTTTAACTAAGTAGAATTTATTTTATATAATACAACTCTTCGAGCAATTTCTAAGCTAACCTGGGTACAGTTCCTATAGGAAAGAGCCCATTTTTTGGTATATTTTGATAATTCTCCTACGACCATTCTTTAAGATGTCACGTTAATTTTTTCGCAGGGTTGTAGCGTAGTGAGAGTTCTTCTAGTTTCTACATATCAGCTCCCAATCAGATCCATTTCTTGGGAGATAGCTTTTTCTGAAAACTCCCATAATTGTCAAAAATCCATTTTTGAGAGGACTGTTCCGATCAAACGAAATAATGTAGACAGCTGAAACTTTTAGGAGTGGCACATCTTTTAGTGCTCTCTCCATAGTAAAAGATTCAAATCCATATCGAATTCCAAACAAAAGGTTTGAATTACGCAAGCTACCAAAAATGTTCCTTTTTTCAGATATTAAGTAATTCATAAAATCTCAACAATTCAATATTTTAAAACGAAAATTTTTGGCAAATAGGAGTCATCCAGATATATATCTCTGAAACATTTCAGCTCAATTATTCGATTTTCTCTTGCAATAGGACCCGCTTCCTAGATATGGTGATTGTTAAGGCTTTTCGTATAATGCTCATGAAAAATCAAGTGATTAATATTTTTTAAAACGGTTTGCGTCAAAATTCTTACAACTCTTCTCTTGACAGCATACCCTTAATTGAGCGCAATATGAGGACCTCGATTGAACCGCTTCTGTGTGAATCCGTCGTGGCTTATGTGAACTGGCTCATGTGTAGCAGTGATCGAAGAAAAAATGCTGCTAAAGGAATAAAATGCGTTCGATAGTAAAACACTAATTCGTAGATTGATATCATTTTTTCAGTTAATTTTAGTGTTTTTAAATAAAAATACTGATTGTCGAATTCACTCTAGGTTAATTAACTGACTATCCAGTAGTGCTTGGTACCCAATGGGATTGATGTTCAGTGATTGTAGGGTGCAACCCTACTCTCATGAAAGCGGTTGAAATCAAGTAAAGTTAAATGAAATCACGTTTTGATTTCGGGAATCAGAAATCATGAAATCGGTTTGTTCCCCCTTGACTATACATATGAAAAGTATAGTGTAAGTAAAAACTGCATTACTCGTGTAAATCCAATTCTACGTAATTGGTGACTTCTCCTGATAGTATAACCAAATAGTATCATGTAGCCACCATATGATAACACGTGATAGAGAAACTTGATGTGCATGTTTCATACTGCTCCAATGACGAAAACGAACATTTTGGCTTGTTGTTAGGCACTGATCGATGGTAGCTAAATATCCACAAACCGAAGAAGCAGCACAAAGACTTGATATGAGACAATAACGAAGCTTGCACCAAACGGCAGAAGTACGTGCTAGTTGATTATCGAGAAATCCAGAAACTACTATAGAACCATATGCAGTAACAAATAGACCACATTCGTGTATAGCAGCAATAATAAAACAGAATGTGCAGAGTGCTTTTCGGTAGAAGGATACAGTTGTTAAAACAAACACCTGGATAATACTATCAGTAAACCCAATCAGTAAGGCAAACATACCGAAATAGAGCACAACCAGCACATTGATCAATATCAATGATACCATTGCTCCCCAGGACGAAGGATCCGACTGCCGGATATCATCGGATTCTATCGAAAATCCATCGGATTTCGTTGGATCCGATAAGAATGCGTCGGAAATCGTCGGAATCCTCGTCACTGGATTCCTATCGGAAGTTGTCGGATGTCGGAAAACGTCAGAATATCGTGGTTCCTATCTGATCCGGGCTAATCCGACACTTTCCGACATCCAACAACTTCCGATAGGAATCCAGTGACGAGGATTCCGACGATTTCCGATGCATTCCTGTCGGATCCTATAGAATGATTTCGACCTGGGTCGCCTAGTGCCTTTAAATAAAACTAAAATTTCTCAACAGGTTCTCTACACAATCGTTTCCAATTAAGATCAGTAATCGTTCATTTATCAATGGGAAATTATTAGACGCCGCTCACTATATATGTATATATATTTACATGCTGTTTTGGTAAGAAGAGCCTACAAGAATGCAAAAGACGTTAGTGTCTTTATCTTTTATTCTATAGTTTTTCAACAGAAAAATAATATGACAAGTCAAGTGAATCGTAAGGCTCTCAGAAACTTGTATTCTACTAAATTTCAGTGCTCTTTCGTACGATGGTAATAATTTTAATTGAAAACAACCTCTAAGCATAGATATGTTGAAGCTACCATCAGCAAATTGCATAAAAATGATGCTTTGAAGTCGATCAACTTTTGATTTCTTAGACAAGGAATTATGATACAGAATTGAATTGTATCGAATTCATTTATCGATGAAACAAGGTAATAATGACATTTTTTTATAAATGTTTTTAATATCCAAGAGTGAAGTGAGTTAATTGATGCCATTACTAGATCAGTTTTGATGTTTAGAATGTTTGAAAAACTAAGAATACTACTTCTTGACAATTCTAATTAGAGAAGGAAGAGGTAAGGCTACATATGAATCAAACAGGCAAAAGAAGGAGAAAAACATTTGAATCTAATTTCTTTTTGAAAAAATCTCTAATGATAAATATAAGATAGTTCTCACATTTTCAAAGAAAATTATGAATACCACTTTGAGGAATAAGTTTTCGGATTGCCCAACCGAATTTTTATCACAGACTTTGACTGGCAAACTTAAATGTCATTGAGTCTGTTTGCATAACAATCAAGGACATAAGGGTATCACCCTCTTTTTTAGTATCACTGCGATGAAAAAAAATGAATTTTTCAATAATTATGATGGATAATAATAATTTGATATTTACAAAAGATATTTGTATCTGCGACAACTAAAATGAGTTCTCAATCTAACTAACAGCGATGCAACCGAATAACCTTGGGAAATTAGCATCGTTAGATAAAGTAAAGTGAAGAGAAGAAAAAAAGATATATTACGCTCGTGCTTTTATCCATGTGCAAAAAACGATGCGATGAGGCGTACCTATTACTACGATCATTAATTATCTCTATTCATATATATATATATATATATATATTCGTTAATTTGATAACCAACAAAATAAAAGGTAATTCAATGTGTTTTGATCGTGCTAAGAATAGTAGAAATAACTTCATATAGATATTTCACATGGCTAGACCATTAGACTATGAATATTTATTATCACCGACTGGTCAACTCAATATTGCAGAAATCGTATGTATGAATAGTAAAAATAATCTATACGATAAGTATGGCAATAGTCTAGAAGTGGTTATTTTAGTTTTTATTGATTGGAGCTTTGATCAGTGTCGCACTCACATCAAGTGTATACTGTGAATTAGTTGATAGTATGCAATTTATCTACCCTGGATTAAACACAGTGCTTATTCGATATTTATTTCAATATTTTGCTGTGCTTTGTTTGACTTTAACAATTATCATTTTGATTGTTCATATATATGGTATAAGATATTTAGGTGAAAATTATTATTACTGTACAAATCAGCTTGTAAGAATTTTATTAGCGTCTGTTTCTCCTTCTTCATTACGATGAACTGTTTACTTTTTTGTATTTCGTAGTGTATACTTATGAATATTTGTATGGGACTTATTATGATATCGATTGGTATATTTGCAGCATTTTGGGAAGATAAATTAAGACGTACACCTGCTATTGTTCGACGTGGTTACCTTTCAACTCAATATCGATATTTATACGATGAAATAACACATCTACGACCAGGTGCAGCCGCTACTGTGGCAGTAAGTTATTGTGTGAAATAGAAAATGAGAATAAAAGTTCTTTATATTTAGATCTTTGGTATCTTGGCCGGTATTCTATTTATTGCTGAAGCTTGTACGAGGTCAATGTCGAATGCGAATTCAATACATATGTCAAATCGTTATACATCACCAGATTTATTTCAGCGTGCACCAATAAAAATTATCAGAGGCGAACGTGTAAAACCTATTGAAACAACAGCTGCATTTTATGCATTTACTCGAGTTTAAATACATTATGATTGATATCTAACGAAAAGGCTTTTTTGGTTAATTAAAAATTTCAAGATTGATTTTCAAATATTAAAAAGGCATTCATTTATTTTATCCGTGATTTTTAAAATTTTCAACCGTAATGTCTCGACTTCAACAATGACAGATATTTTTAAGCTTGTGTATCCAAGGGGGGAAAAGCGGACTTCTGTACTTCTGAAGTACAGAAGTACCAAGAAGTACGAAGAAGTACCAAGAAGTACCAAGAAATACCAAGAAGTACAGAGAAGTACAGAGAAGTACAGAGAAGTACAAAAAATGTGCTACGACAGTTATATAGATACATGAAGGTGAATAGAAATTCCTTCAAATTTATTTGAAAGAAAAACTCTAATCGGTACAATAAATTAAAAAAGATTGCTATTATATTTGCGGCTGGATTGAATGACTCGAGAGAGTCGATCATGTGCCAAACTCACGTTTTTTCAGTTAATAGTCAACAAGCGGATTCTTTATGAATATACAGGTTGATTCATCTATTTTTACTAGTTTTTTTAATGTCTGCTGTATTTCTAGGAAACATCAGTAGTTTTTAATCTCTACATCCTTAGATAGAGCATTGATTAAACTCTCTAACTGCATGGGCTTCGTTTGTGTTAGGTAGAGGCGCTATCTACGTTCACTACCTCCCTCCTTCATTCTTCTTTTTCTCTTTCCATACAGCTGAATAGTGTAATCAATGCTCTACTTAAGCGTATAGAGATTAAAAACTAATGACGCTTCCTAGAAATACAGCAGATTGTAAAAAACTAGTAAAAATAATTTAATCGACCTATATTTGTAACTATCATTAATCTTTAGCTTAAAATAAGAATCTCGTCCATAAGTTTCAATTTCATCAAAAATGCAGTTTAAGGTGTAAAAGATGCATTCGAAAAAAGGACATTTTTTCTGTACAATTCTGGACGTCCAAAATTTTGTAAC
>OENM01001703.1:0-25155 GCA_900239745.1 Rotaria magnacalcarata | reverse complement strand
GCATCAAAAGGAACTCGACAATGGTTATCATATATCAATCAATAGTGCATTTCAACGATTCCTATCTGGTCAAATACTTTTTTGGTGATTATATTTAATTGTTAGCTGATAAAAACCTAATGATAAAATTCATAATTTCAGGAAATCTATCACGGCACGGTACATCTACTGTTCGCGCCTTCGATAATTTACTTCTATCTTCTCATAATCAACGAACTAATGCAATGTCAGAAAGACGAATGTCAATTGTAAAGAGAACACAATTGGTAATAAATCTTTTATATTGAAATCAAAAACTGATCATAAGATGTATTTTATTTCTTTTATAGGAATACAGACTCGGTGTAGATCTGATGTTATATTAGAAATTCTTGTTAATGATATGAAGAAAATGGTTGAGAAGTTTTCAATATCACTTATGGCTANCAATGTCAGAAAGACGAATGTCAATTGTAAAGAGAACACAACTTGGTAATAAATCTTTTATATTGAAATCAAAAACTGATCATAAGATGTATTTTTTATAGGAATGCAGACTCGGTGTAGATCTGATGTTATATTAGAAATTCTTGTTAATGATATGAAGAAAATGGTTGAGAAGTTTTCAATATCACTTATGGCTATCGTGTTTCAAGATACTGATAATGAAACAAATTCTCAGTAATTAAAAATTGTACAAGAACGGTGGAGACAATCTAATCGACGTGGTCACGGACACTATGCTAAAACACTAGAAACATCAATCATGAATAATTTAAAAAATTCTTTAATTATATATTCATCAAACATTAATGATGCTCTTCTTATACTACATCTGTCTGTTGTATATTGGCTTAATATATCGATTGGCCTTTTACTATTAATTAAATTTGTTCGTGAAACATATCGACCAGCACTGATGACAACACCTTTACTTGTTGATATACTTTCTTTCATTAACAACTGGATATCGGGTTGTAATCGTCTTAAGTCACCTAAAAAGAACAGCACTGAACTAAACAAACTATTAAACACTCAATTCAACATAACTGTTAATACAAGATTTAACATAAGTTATATTGAAATTAGTATGGTTGAAAATCAATTTCGTTTTAATCAAGACTTAGCAAATTATTTTGCTAACAATGCATCTGATCATATATGTGATAAATGTTCTATGTTGATGTCGAGACAAATCAAGATTTCTGATTGTAAGAAAATGTATAGTTTGCTAGGTTTTACGTGAGAAAAGTGATTACACAGATGAACTTCACAATATGAACTAACTATTGTTAATGTATTCTATCAAAAATAAAATCAGCTGGGTATTATTTGATATATTAGAATGCACAAAATTGTCTATTATATATTTTTGTATCTATATTAAAAAGGAATTTTTCTATTGTGCTCCTGAAAAGATCTACGTTTTCGGACTGTCATGGATACTTTCTAATTTTAATTCATAATCATCGGTCTTATTACAGTTAGAGAGAGGTGGGTCCTTTACTATAACTTTTCCATTTCGTTTGTCAGACTCAAGGGCGTCTCCTAATATATATTCTGCATGAAAGATTTAGTAAGTCGGAATCTTCTAATTTATATAAAAATTAATGTTTTAGGTTCAATAGTTATAATTTTAAAAGTTAATGATATTAAAAATTCAACAAATTTGTCATATAAGCCTCCGCCTGCTGTATGCTTTTATCCGCTTTTGGATGATTCGTATATAGGCTGTGCATTTTCAAGTGTCTATGACATACTAGCTTTCTTATCAGTGGTTTCTGACGTTAATAATAAATTGGTTTTGGCAACAAAAATCGAACAAAGGTGGAAAATTAGTTGCATGAATACATTAATTGGTAATCGTGAAAAACTAGCAAAACTTTTTGCTAATAGTAGATTAATTATACTCGAACGTATTCGAACCTCGAACACAAACTTTTTATATGCAATCGCCAAATGCTGTTTAATTATTATTGATTTTGACGAAAATAATTATGGGTCCTGCAAAACCTTACACCATGCTGTGAAAATATTTAAAATAGTGGAAAATTTAATAATCTTCGTCAGATTTTGACATCAAATTTAACAACATCTTATCAATGTCAAAAATGTTATTGCTCATCAAATTCGTTATCATCAACCAGCAAATCTATATACATTTAGCAATCACAGACGAAAAGTCCTCACATATATGTTACGCCGTTAATACGGGAAGGATCTCTCGATCTTAATTGTTCTATCTGCAACGAAAGAACAGAAAATATTATATTACCTATAACTCATCAAGTACATCATCAGTGTCCATCATTTATTATGTATCATTCATCATTTAATTCAGTTATGAATCTTCATGTAGAATTAACCGATTATAAGCAGAAAAAACACTTATACAAACCATCGACTGTATTACTCATTGACGAATATAATTCGATATCAGTCATTCAGCTTGATGAAGTTTGGGTTTTTCCTTCATGTCCATATGCAAAAGCAGCCTCTTACACGAATGAAGAAATCAATGAATTATTTGATACTATAGTCGAACATCTGTTGTATTTCTCAAACAGGCACAGGAAACATGATTTACGAATAGTAATTCATATGTAAATTCTTTTTCATATGTTTTTAGTTTGCTAGAAATACCAATAGCATCGACGAGAATAATGCGAGTTTGCTATGTACATCAAAAGTCTCAATTTCTCAACAGGTTTGAAATTTCAAGTCTTTAAAAAAAAGATAAATGAAAGAAGTATTTCGTCCATCGAAAAACTACAAAAGATACAAGGGAAGAGTAATTGATAACTTCCCTATATTTGCCATATTCATCAATCTAGCAATATGTTCTTAATTGTCTAGATTAATTTGTCAAAAATATTGTATTTTATATAATTACAACAACAGTTTAAAAATAATAACTGTTTGAAATTTATATATTAGTGATTTGAGAAAAATTTAGCGTCTCAGTAAACTTCTAGCAATACTGAATGAATAAATTGTTCGTAATATAGGAATCTCTATTTCCTTTTAAATATCTATTTCAACGTCATAAAATAATAAAAGTTTATTCTTTAATTTATTTTGAATTCTGTAAGCAAACTTTCTGGTTAAACAGAAAATTTTCATATTTATCTCCTAGAATGAGATTATTTAACTGAATTGACACATTATCAAATATCAGCTATTCCTAAAATAGAAATATCTTCGTGCTAAGTTTGCTATACAGTGAAAGACACAAATACTTTCACTAATTTTAACTACCCAGGTTGATCAAAACGGGCTCGTTTACAGTCTGTTTATCGATGGTAAACGATGTCAAAACGATATATTTACGGCAGTAAATAGGCCGTATTTGTCCGTAATACTTGGCGCAGTAATACGGCACCGAAAACGGGATTGAATTTTCATGATTTACGGCTGTTTGTGCTCCGTACTCTCATGATAATACGGTCCGTATTACTGCGCCAGATATTACGGCAAACTTTCGCCCGTAAAATAGTCGTAAAGTAACCGTCAATGTCCGTATACGGACCGTACTGTTTGACCTGGGTACTGACGCATTTGATCCGTCGCATCCCATCCCAAAGACATATAACCAACTTTAGCTATACTTCAAAAAAATATCGCAGATTACAGACACACTTCATTTCGGTTTTATTCAATAAGCCTATTTGTAATTCACACAGATAGAAATCAGTTTTTGGTTCATTATAAAGAGATAATACCAATATGTAAAGTATTTGAAATCAGACTTTCATTTCATGCATGTTTTTCGTATGAAGTAAAGTCTCATGTAGAGAATGAAACAATCACTGGAAACATAACATTAAATGAACGACAATATTGTTTTTACTTTTGTTTAGGCAACAGCAGTTTCAACATCTACTTCGATTCAATTCAATCAACTGATATCAGTACGTCCATTGAATAAATGTACTAATGTAAGTAAAATAACAATTAATTCTATATCAACTAATTGTTTTTCTTTCATTGATTCTCAAGTAGAAATTAACAGTAGGATCAATTCGATCATTAAAAATTGTTCCTCAATGAATATTGTAACTATTTATTCTACAATCAAATCTTTTACCTAATAACTGATTATGGAACTGTGAATATTATTTTTTGTACTCTGATATGAAACCCAAGTTTTCATCAGTGTTTTCTTATTTTTGAAATTTAATCTAGATGTTTCTTTTCTGGTGTTTTCTAACTATTTATTTGTGTTATTTTTGTACGCTTTTGTAAAATTTTTCTTCTTGATTATTTTTTTATGCATCTGATTAAAAAGAAATTATCTGTATCATCAATTGATCTCTTAACACAATATTTAGCATTATAAATTTCAAACAAACTTCATTAGAGTCTGAAATAAGCAGAAGCTTTTTAAAGATTTCGATTCATAAGTATTTGTATTTTTTCTCAAATCTATATAAAACGAAGTTTCTATTATATCAAATAGTCTACGGTGAAATAAAAATATTCAAACCCACGACGACGACTAGCGACCTCTGGCAAATGCTTCATTTATTCAGAGGACGTATGTCATTCGGTTCAATGGCGACTTCGTGTATGTGGCTTCAAGTGTATGTAGATTATATTAACCATTATATCTCTTCGTCATTCATTTTTCTTTTATCGAAGTTACCACAACTTTTATTTGTTTATCGGCGAAGAAGTCATCTAAGTTGAAGATGACACTTCCACAATTATTTGCTCATATTGACGGCATTGAAGCTGTACTAGTACTTGATAAAGATGGTACGCCAATATTAAAATTACCTACAGCTGAAATTGTTGATCAACTTGATTTACAAACAATTATACCATCAGCACAAACCCTACAAGATCAAAGTCAACGAACAAATTTGAAAAAATTGAAAACTATTGTGACATATTGGTCAGCACGTCAAATAATAACATACAATGTTCCACCACTTGTATTCATTATTGCTGCTGATACAACTGTCAATACAGGTGCTTTACTCAATTTATATACCGATTTTCAAACGATTGCTACAGAAAATTTTACAAACAAATCCTAGACAGTTGTGTTTTTGATTCTTTTTTTCGCTTTGTGTTATTCATTTGATTAAGAAAAAACAGGTTTTCTTTTAATTTTTTTTTCATCAGTGTTCTTTGTGCAGCGGTGATTATAAATATACGTATATATATACATACATATATGATGCTGTGTTTTAGATGAACATGATAGATGGTGATTTATCGTATTTCATGGATGAAAATGAAGAAGACAATGATGAAGATTCATCTGCATGGAGTTATGATGATTGGTTAGCATCTGGTATTGAAACATCAGCTGATTTTAATCAATTTTTTGATAATGAATTTATACGACTTACTTCGCTCTCTCGCCCAAATTCTACATTACCACTCGATAGCTTATCGTCATCACCGGATTCGCTTTCATCTGATTCTTCATCGACTTCATTAATTTACTCATTTATTGATCTGACAGATAATTGTATTTCACCAGCTTTATCACAATTAGTTAATCAATTATATTGGATTCTATTGTTTTGTTGTCTATTTCGTCTTCTTTGTTTATCAAAATTATTTTCATCGAGAAAACTTCATTACATTCAAATATGTTCGAGTATATTTATACTCTTTAATTATTTTCATTTTCAATCAATATATCTTCTAACATATGTCTTCATGGGATATTTATCATTTCAAGTTTGCTTAAGTAAATGTCGAAATTATTTAACATATATTATCGTATGTTTTTCAATTATATATGTACTTGCATGTGAATTTATTTTAATCGAACAAGTAAAATGGCATAGTAAGTATGAAAAGTAGATACTTTTCTATTTTGGAGTAATGAATATAAATAGAATTTTATTTGAATGATGACAAACATAGACCTTTGCTGAATCATTAAAAAATAATGAGGACAAGGATATTGGGTTCTGACAAATCAATTGATTTATCAGTTCATTTCTTAAATTGTTTATCAGAAACCCAATCGGAAATAATAGCTCGTATTTTGTTATAGGTATTCGTGGAGTACAAATGTGTATTATGATGAAGATGATTTCTCTTGCTGTTGATTATTCATTTTTTGAAAAGCCATCAAAAACAAATACAAACGAATCAGTAACGTATCCAACAGCAATCGAATTCTTTAGTTATATACTTTCAATACATAATACAATATTTGGTTCATGGATTAATTATAGAAATTATATCCGCCGTTTTCATGAAACTAATCCAATTAGAAAAATCGACTTTTTTGAATTAGCTAAATGGGCTTATTATTTTCTTCGTGTGGCTGTTTGTCTTCTCGTGTCAACATGTTTAACGGATTGGTTTCTTCGAAATAGCTTTTTATATAATGATGGTCAAGATAATAACCAGGACGGATGGCGTGTTGCTTACATACAAGCGTTATCTTATCGTTTCAGTCATTATTGCATTTGTTTTATTGGTGAATTATGTGGTCAAATTAGTGATCTTGAATTTGACGCTGATGAATACTGTAATTATACATATATTTGCCAACAAGCAAATGAACGCATTGAAATAGAAAGAAAATCTCGTGAGCAAGCAGAATTAGAAGCACTAGCCGCCGCAACAGCCTCTCATACCGGAAAACGAAGACATCGAAATAAAAAGAATAATAATAATAATAATAAGCAAGAAGAAAATGGTAGTATTGTATCAACGACGAGTGAAGAACATCCTGATTTAAGTCAGATAAGGTAAATTATATCTATGAAGTTTTAAATGATTAACCAGTACAAAGACTCTAAAGAGAATGACGTATTACTTTTGACATTATATTGTACTTTATATGAACCTTGATGGAATCAAAGTCATCTCCTTGTATTAGCTTATTAGTATTCAATGAAGGAAAATATTAGCACAACAAAGACGTTTGCTTAGTAATTGAAGATAAATTAAACTATCATGTAGAGGAGTTATTGCTGACGTCATAATATCAATTATAATAAAAAGATCATTAAGTATCATCGATAATGACTTTGGTAAATAATAAAATATTAATTGTCGAATAACGACATATGATATAGAGTTTAAAAAATATATTCTTTTACTTTGTTTTATTTTGAAGTAATCTCATTGAGAATGGATCTTCTACAACAGTTGAATCCGATTTAGCAACAATAAACGGCGAATCAGATCTCTCAACCAGTCGAATTCTAGTCAATCGACGTAGTATAAAAAAATCTCTTTCACAAAATTCACTTCCTGCGTCTAAACGTAAAGTTTCTATTCGAACAAATCTTTCAACATCATCGTCAACCAAACCAACAATTCCTTCATCATCCAATCATTCGAACTCATCAATTGTCAAACCATCTCACATTGAAATTCCTCATTCATTAGTCGACGTTATTGTTAATTGGAATTTACCAATGCATTATTGGTTAAAAATCTATGTTTTTATTCCAATAAAACAACAATATGGCCATTTTCCATCAATACTTATAACTTATCTTGCATCGGCCCTTTTGCATGGCTTTAACTTTCAATTATCGATTGTTTTATTTTCAATTGGTTTATTTGCATATGTTGAATATGGTTTTCGGCGTAAATTAGCAAACATTCTCGATGCATGTGTTGCAGCACGTGCATGTCCATTACGTTCATCATGTGAAAACCATACATATACATATTGGCACCCATTGACAATAACTGTTAATGTATTTTTATGTCTTCTCAGTTTGTGGCATCTCACCTATTTGGGACAATTATTTGATGGTAGTTCGCAAGAAACAATTGGCTATTCGTGGCAACATGTTCTTGATAAATGGTCGAGACTTAATTTCGCTTCACATCTGGTTGTTATTGGCACTTATGTTATATTTCGATCATTATAAATCTTATTTTAATAATGCTCTAGTCATGCGTGATGTATATGTGTATAGAAACTGTTAATTGAAACGAATATTTTTGCTCCCATTTCAGTGTATTATTTGTTAGCTTTTGATGTGTTGTGAAAGGTAGAATATTGTAGCTATTATATTTTTGGTTCAAAAAAAAAACCTAATAATAAACGAAAGAATATCGTTCTTTTCGCAATTATTTTAGATCTCGAGGTAGTTAATGATAAACAAATGTGAGACATATTTTATTGGTGAGAATAATATTTACTTTTTCTGTTGCTACAAGTAATTGCTATCATTTCGATTAAATAAAGTATGTCCTTGTATGCATCTCGAGTAAATATTTTAGAATGTATGCTTGATTATCTGCACATAAGATGACAGATGGTCTCTAGCTCTTTCCTTGTACATCCGATTTAATTCATTAGATTATAATAATCCTAGTAAATGACACATTATTGATTATTTATCTCCCAGAGGGAGAAAATCCTCTTTGACTTGATTATTATTTGTCAACATTATCGTTACTATTGTGTAATCAAATGAGTATAGTTAGCGAATGTTTTCCTTCTTCTTTCCTTGTTCTTGTACAAACAAGCAATTCTTTACATGAGTTATTGTTTTCTTGACATGGGCTTCGTTGCTGATGTCAATATGGTTGATAAATTTTCATCATTGCAGATTTCCCATCATGCAATAAATAAACAATCATCTTAACGATTAGCTCCTCTTTTATTCTTTGTATACATATGAGTGTGACATTGTACTCTTCACTCCTGCGTGTCTAGACTTGATTGTCGAGTTGTATGTTTATACATGTATATATATAAAGAAGAATATTAAAAAGAACATAATAATGTGCACAGTAAGATCGATCGAGGATTACAGTGCTTGAAGTATTCACTCATCATAATTGTTATGCATAGTATTATCATAATAATCAAGACGCGTATACATTATCAATCAAGTTGAAATAAAATTCGTAAAAATATTGTTCATATTCCACTCGATGGTTGACCGAACTCTTGACACATGAAGTGTATAAAAAAAAAGAAAAAAGAGAAGTTCATATAATCTATAAGTACACAGCGGATAGTGTTCGGTCAACAGTTGATAATTGTTGTTCTTTTCGTTTTCCCCATTGTTGATTATATTGTTTTATGAATTTTTATTTCGCTTACATGTTTCGTTTCTTCTTCTTCTTCTCGTGGTCAATTTGACATCGTCATCGTAAGTTTAATCAGTAGTCTCAACTGTATTGTTGTTTATTGAAAGGCGGGAAAGACAAATGTAAGAATGAATTCAATAGGATGAGTTGACCTTGGTTAAATGTTCGTTCAACATGGTGACCGATTTGAATAAAATAAGGAAGAAGAGCGAATGAACAGAAGGGACCGACCTTCATTCTATTTTTCATCTAGCCAACACGCTATGAGAACTAGAAAGAGGAGAAAGAAAGAAGAGAAATGAACGGCAGCATGCTTGCTCGTTCACTCGTTGACAATAAATAAAAAGAAGACAGACTGCATAGCGTACGCATAGAGAAACATTCTCATCTACATCAGAATGTTACTCTCACATACACACAAAAGAAGTGAGTAAAAAGAGGCCGGCAACGGTCATATGAGAATTGAAGATGAAACTGTTTGTGCGACATACTACTCAGGAAATTGAAATATAGTAGCGGCAACCGACTGTAAACGAGAATGCGTGCGCGTATAAATCAATCTTCTTTGTTACTTCTTTCCTTTTTTTTTGTTAAGTTAAATAAAGAGACAGCTGTTGCGATGAATGACGCCAAACATGAAAGTATTTCGTTTATTACATTAAATGATGCATAACTCTACACATGTTATTCAATAAAATATTTTCCCATATATCCTATTCAAGATTTGCTGAATTTCTTTGTTATATGATACCCTATATGTGCATGCACGAATGCATATTTCATCAATACCGTTGTGCTTGTTGATAGGTCCAATCTTAGATATATATATATATATATATACATGCATATATTATATATGTACGTACATACGTATGCAAGGATGGATGAAAGAAATGCGAAGCTTTCTAAGGGTCTTATGACTGCAGGAGGAAAACGTACAACAAATGCTGTCATAAGTGTATTGATTAAATCTTGCTCTTGTGATGTCAATGAAAAGAAAAAAAGTCTGAAATTCCAGCTAGTGCCAATAGCCAGAGAACTGACAAGCAAAATTATGATGTAATTGTCCTACCACACCCATACATGCGGCATATATATATACAGCTGTCTATCACTTGAGTTGACATTTTGTCTCATTGCTCCTATTGTATCATAGGCGCATGTTTAATTTTCTTTTTTTCTTTTCTCTTCTCTTCTTTCTGTCGTGCTTGAGTTGCAGAGATGCATGACGCAATACAGTCCGGTTCTCCGATCTTCTTCTCGTTAGGTTCTTTTTTCGAACAACGGATGTCGAATAGACCACTAGTATCAGAAGCGACGGCGTGGAAATAGATATTATAAGAGAGATGATCATCCTAACTAGTACAAGGGCCCTTCTTATTCTGGCCTAGTTAGCAATACAATTAACTTCATTGTATCCCTTAGTCAGAAAACATATGTTACTTGAGCACGATGTGCGCATAAAAGTGATTAGTATCCGTGTATGGCTCAATGTATGGCCAGCGTGCAATAGCGAACATATTCACAATGAAATAGAAACAAAAGATTCAAGGACAGAACGTGTACGCGTGCAAGAAAAATGCGATTACGATCGTCGAATAAACGAATGATTGAACGAGGAGAGGGTGGAGAAGATGAAAAGTGAATGCACGCACTGTGTAGTAAGTGTACTACTCGCCGTCACGAGTTTTTTTTTCATGTTCAATGACCATAATTTTTTTTCTGTTTCTTTACTAACATAACCATGGGAAGAAAGATGGTTGAACAAGACGTGTTCTTTTTTCTTTTGATTCTTCTCTATTTTTTTCTTTCTCTGTCTCATTTCTCTCTCTCTCTCTCTCTCTTACTCTTTAGATAGATATCAAGCATTCAGCAAGTAGACACAAGAAATACTCGTTTTCTTCTTTCTTTTCTTCTCTTCTATTCCAAGAACAGCGGCGCGGGCGACGACTATTATTCTGCATACTCTTAATGGATTTCATTTGCTGTTCGTGTTTGAACAGTCGTGACATCGCCAAGAGATGAATATTAGTTTTTAACGAGCAAAATTCATAATGGCAAATCAATATAAACAATATTCACGATCGTATTATCCTTATTCTAAACTGACATTGTCATGTTTAATAACTTTCATCATATTTATTCAAGCTCCAATGATTATCGTTGCTCAAGCAAACCAAGTACGTTACACTATAGTCTTTTCTTCCAGAGGCTCTTTTACGATGAGCATATCCATCTTAACATGAAATCTAGCATGCTCTAATTCGATTACATAATAGCCTTGAAATAGAATTAATAGCAATATATTCTTCATCTTGAGTAAAAAAGTCTTCTTTTTTCTTCTAGTATCAATCGGTGATTGCGTCAAATAATATTAATAATAATAATGCTCGTTCAAGTTCTACAGCTATAAATACAGATGAAGCGTACCCTGATGGTAGGAGTTATATTTATTAAAAGGACTAAAAATAAAAATTTTGTTTCAGGCGCATCTGACATATATGATGATACTGAAGATTTTGAGGAAATTCCATCACCGCCAGCCACATCGCCTGTTACACAATTAAAATTCACCCCCAATGTAACATCAAATCGACCCGTGCAACCTGAAGAAGCTGAGAATAATGAATACGAAGATGAACCCGATTCATATCAAAATTTTTTAAATGAGGATATTGTTGACGATGAAACAACTAAACAAGATGGTTCCCAATTATTCGATCATCCACTATCTAAGAATCCACTGGAGATTAAACCGCCAATAATAGATTCGAATAATAAAAAGAATCTTGATCAATCATCTACATCTCGAATGCCGTTTGTACCGGCAAATCTTTGGCGTGATCTCTTTTCAAAACCTGGTATACTCGTTGGTAAGGGAAAATCATTTGTCTCAATGAAAAATAATTTATTTACATTTTAATTTAGGTATTATTGGTGGTATTGTCATTGGAATGCTCTCGGCTATACTACTTGTGATGTTTATAATCTATCGAATGCGTAAAAAAGATGAAGGTTCCTATGCCTTAGAAGAAGGACCACGAAAATCTCCCTCACATGCCTATACGCGTGTATCATCAAGAGAGTTTTTTGCTTAGAAAAAATTTGTCTGATATAACATGGAAACAAAAACATCAAAAACAAGAAGCAAATGTTTTTAGTTGCACATATCAGCGTTGAATTCAAATTCATTCCGCATAATTAATTATTTTTTTTTATCAGACAACTTTTGTTTTCTTTTTTCTTCCTTTCTTATTGTATTTGTAATTAACGTGGTCTTAAACAAAAACAAAATGTTATTATTCGTTTTTTTTGTTCTCTTCTGTAATATAAAATTTTATTGATGATTAATACCAGAATATTTTTTACCTAGAAACCAAAATATTGGAATGAATATAAGTATAGAAAAAATCAAAATAAAATATGCTAGTAGTATATCATTCAATGTACCAAGTTTTAATTGATATCGTTTAATGATATCATTGGTTTGATTATTTTGACAAATATATTCTCCTTCATGTAGTAATGTTATATAATCAATAATCAATTGTGTACTATCAAATGAGTATTGTATTTCGTATCTGTCTGAATTAGAAACTATCGATTGATTATTTGGACCATACCAATGGCCGTTTGGAATAGGACAAAAGAATGAATATCGAGTTTTTTCTCCACGAATGACATATCGACAATGAACAATTGCTATTGATTGGAAAATAACGAGACGAAGAGGAAGTGAGTGCATTCTATTTAAGGATGCGCTTTTTTTTCATAGTTTAAACAATGTTGAAATAAAAGAATAATTAATTTTCGTTAGTAATTCTTACGGATTAAATGACATATATGATTAAAGCACGTATTGGATTATGAAAAGCTTTTGTAAATAAATTTATCATCAAAGTGCAAAGATTAAATATCAGTATACGATAAAGTTTTGTTCAGTAAATAAGACAAGTGTTGTCGAAACAAGGGGCATCATCCGTAAAGGTTGTCGAAACGTTTACTAGTAATTATTTTCGCTACTGTTTCATATCAATCGAAAACAATATTCAATTTAGTTTGAAAAACATTTTTAATTAGTAAATAAATTAATATATAGAAATCATCGAGTTTCATGGGCAACCATAGAAAATGATGAAAGTAAAACTCTAATTAATCTTTTAGTTAGATAAATTCAATCGATTTCTAGAAGATAGAAGATCTACCGTTCGTTTTTTCTCTTAGTCTGCTACGATTATGTATAGTTTCTAATTTATTTCATGTCTTCTGACGGAATAAAAATGAAATCGTATATTTGAATAAAAAGAAAAATAGAATCGTTTTTCTCGGATGTTCTATATATGGATGATTTCTAAATAGGAAGTTTTCATTTCCCAAGCAGTTAGCAAAACAATAGGGGCTGATCTAGATTTGTTATGAATAGTAAAATTTGTTTCTTCCTTTCTATTGTTATTTTTATCAATGATATATTATAATCAAATGTCTCTAACGCTCTAGTTTTTTTATACTTGATTTTATTGTTTTACAATGTAATAGAATAAACACACATGTAGAACACTAGGGATGCAATTATTTCAATAGATAGATAATCGAAATTTACGACTGCATAGCAATTATATTTGAATACTTATTTTGCAGTCACCCTTCTTTTTAATTAAGCACAAAAATATATTTCCAAAACAAGGATTATATTAGAAAAGAGAAGAAACTAATCATGTATAATACTTTCAAAATAATCTTTACACACTATGTTGACCGATTAGTCATAGTATTTTTTTTACTCAGTATTCATTAACAATGTTGTCAAAAAATGTTTCCCCTGAAGGACTATGTTGCCTGACTATTACGTAATGTATCACACTGTTGAGAGCTTTATTTAATAATAATAAACTTTTTATAAGTCTAGTTGAACTGTCATTGTCACATATGGGAAATGAATTAACACCAATACAAGCTATATTTCGTTGATGTATGATTCCCAGCAGAATCACTATCGACGTAAGAAACTTATTACTGACGAATCATAAATTCCTAGATGTTTTATTATTAATGATATATTCATGATAGATGCCCAATTTTTTTCCTGTTCGAATACTTTATTTGAAAAAAAGAAAGAAAAACTGTTAAAAAAAAGGTGACTATGTAGAAAATTGTTCTTTATTATCAATGGATGACAACGATCGTTGTCGTTGATGAAATTTTTCATTTGTTTGTTTTGGTTTTACGATTGTAGCATATTCGTCTGTATTCATTAATTGTTTTGTTGATTGATAACCACTGTCAAGTGTAATGGATCCATTTGTTTCAGTTGGACTTGATGGCACAATTGAGTTTTTTTCAAATGCCATTGTATTGATATTTGTACTGCCGAATTTTTCTTGTGCCAATGAATCAAGCACTTGAATAAAATCACGTAAGTTTTCATTTGTTGATAGTTTATCGATATCATCGTAAATTTTTCTTGACGATTGATAAGGAATATTTATATCAGCATGACGTTTCAATGTTAATGTTGTGTAAGTTTGTTGTTGTTGATGATGATTAGAATTTCGAGTAAGATACGGTGAACCCATGTAACGTGTTGTTTGTCGATGTGCCCGTGTACGTGGTGTTTCAGAATCACTGAATATGGCATTGGTTGAATTCTTTCGATTGATATAACGAACAGAATGCGGTGTATCCGTTGGTAAATATGAGAGACCTGTGCCTATACTTGTTATTGATCGATTACTAGCCATAAATGGAGAATGTTTTATCGGTGTTCGGTGCATGGAAGCAGGTGTTGAAACAAAATTTTGATTTGTAGAATCATATTGTGTTACAAATTGTGTTCGATGATCAAGTTCGATGTCAGTTGGATTCATTGTAACTTGTGGATAATGTTGTTTTGGATGACTGGTTACATGAGATTTTTGACGTGAACGAGGATTTTTATTTCTAATTAAATTTAAACAATAATAATTTTTTCTTTAGAAACCTTTTTTCTTTAAAAATTATCTACCTGAACAAACACGATATGATTATGCATATGACAAATAAAAGAAATGTTATTGTTGATATGCCGAAAAATGTCGTCGGTGAAATAGGATCTACGAAAAATAAACAAAAATCATGCAGAATTAAAGAAAAATATGTATTGATTTACAAACCTGATCCATATGGTAATGTTCGATTATATACATATGTATCTTGATGTTTGTAATCGTATATTGAACAATCTTTTCCTTTCCACGATGGATTACAAAAGCATAAGCCAATTGAAGTACATACCTAAAGAATTAGGGAAATCATATAGAAGAGAGTCTATGCTGATATTTTATGGGTAATTTCGAAATTCTTTTGTCAGCTTTCATTCTAAATATTTGGTACAGAGAAAAAAGTGATCATCTCTTTATGAGATGAATTTTGTTCTTATATAACCATAAACGGGCTTAACACTTTGATAAAGTCAGAGATTCTTAATAACTTACTCCATTTCCTGAACAAGTCTTTTGTGAATCACATTGTCGTTTTGGTTGTTGTTCTATACATGTATTATTCTGACAAAAACTTGATTCGCCACATATACTACCATCGTTAGTTAATACTGAATGAGTTGAACTTGAAATACTCCTAACATAAAAACAATGTATTATGATCAGTATATTTTCTTTTTCTTTCGGGAATTTTAATATTGTTTTCTTACTTGCATTCAAATGAACCTTCACGTGTATTCACATTAAAAATCATAAAATTCGATGATGCTACTCGAGGATACGGCATGCCACCTTCACAATGTAATAGACCACATTTCACATCCCTAGGCACAACAATTCAGAATCAATCCTATCAACCATCAATCTTACTGATCAAAACAAGGTATATATTTATGTAGACGAGAATCATAACCACAATGGCCCGTCATTGAACCTGATGGATTAAAATTTCTATAGCACGATTCGTGCGCCACTTTTGCACCTATTTAAATGATTAAAGTTAAGAAGAAATAGACTAAAAATCAATGTACCTGCTCCCCAAAGATCAATGCATTGTTGTTCAGCGCCAACACACTTTCCATGAAAACATGTACCAATATTTTCGTTGCATGATGAGCCATCCATAAAACTATTGTCTTCAGGACACTGCATAAAAATAATGCTATGATATGAATACTATGCATAGTTTTTACTGAAATACCTGAGGAGAAATACCATCGCAAGATTCAGGTACATCACATCCATTTCTAGATGCTCGACATGTATAACCTGATGGAAGTATTTTACAACCGGAACAACAAGGTCCAGATAAACATTCAGCTCCAGAATAGAGTTGACATGTTCGAGGATTACAACATGCTTCGACCGATATACAACTCTATTAAAAAGAAGAAAAACAATTGTATTCATTTTTCATCTTCTAAAGTCATTTGTCGCGTGGTTCATATAGCTGAGAATATATTAATCATTTTAATTTACATTGTGCTGAACTTCAGATTCAATATTTTCTCATCAGCTATAGTTCAAAACAAAGTCACAAATCGATCGTTTAAAGCGAGAGAAAAAAATCAATTTTTTTTTTGTAATAATAGTCTTCTTTTCTACATACGCTATATAACCGACAGCTAATATAGACATCGAGAGCTGTCAGAATAAATGAATTCACATTTCAAGTGTGTTTTCTATCGAGTTTGAGAAAAGCGATATTATGTACTTTAGCAAAACACTCAAAAATTCATAAATGGCTTGAAGCTAACTTATCAATATATTCCTTTTTTTTAAATATTTGATGTATTTGGAATAAGTTTTATGTATACTCTCGGTAATTTTTTACAAAGTATAACTCTTTCGAACTCACTCAACAAATTTTGCAAAGTTCTTTTCACTAGTCATTATTTGAAATTCTATTAAATTTTAAAACTCCTGTCTTCGACAGAGAGAACTACGAGCGAACAGTTTGTTAAAATTCTTTCTTGGAAAACATATCATTATCAAAATATACGTGTCAGCTAACTCTAAATGTGTCACCGAAACTATCCTTAACTTAATTACAATACATAGCTAAGTCTGAGGTTGAATAAAACTAGTAAAATATAATTGCTTGTTTTTAAGGCTTTTTTCTCTGAGAAAAAAGAAACAAAACCTCTTAATTAGTTTTGATCAGCACATCGTTACTTGCATGATTAGAGGGCTAAAAGATTTCGGCTAGTAGATAAACATTCCAAATCTAATCGTAATAAACGCTTTCCGGTCTTTTTAATAGTGTTTATTTTGATAAGATTATCGATTATTCTTTTCTAATAAAAACAAAGTGAATTACCTTATTCAGACCACAATCACAATCTTCACCAGCTTCGACAATTCCATTACCACAAATAGGCAATTTAGATCGACGTACCATTGCTTTTACTAAAAAAAATTGAAACCGAAACATATATTATCCACAGTTGTTCAATTAGATTGTTGCAAAACACAAGAGAAAAGCGTGTAATCGCATGTTTGCCTACCCAACTAGTTCTAGTATGATTATTACAAATGGATGATGATGATAGTAGTGCTAGTTATTACTGGTCAATTTTAATTTACTTTCTTGAATGTCACGCAACTCGAAGCATCTCGTGCATACATGCTTGTTCTCTTATTCTTCTTTTGTCTGTGCCACTCATACAAAGCAGAAATAGATAGATGGATGAATGAATGAATTTCGAAATAGGATTCACCCTAACATGCCATAAGACTAAGGCATGATGTAATACACTCAAGATTTCCATTCGGAAACGAGAACAGATGAGAGCAAAAGCTCAACAAATGGATTCATGCATGCATATGAAACAACGGTCAGTAAATGGCCTCTAGGATAGATGGATTTCTCTTCGAAAAAAAAAATCTATTCTTTACTACTTCAAGACAAATAGGATCATCTAAATCGTCATCGTCTATACAAGAAAACACTTATTTTAAATTGGAAACAAACTAATTCATTTGAATCCATGAGAAAAAGACAGTTTATCACATAGCTCTATTCTTCTGTCTTTTCTTTCTTTTTTATGAACATGTGTCATAAAAAGGAGAAGTGTTACCGATAAGAGTCTGTCTACCTTATTTTCTCTTTCTTTTCTTTTCCCTGACTGTTGTCCACTCATTGATCTAGACACTTGAAAACTAGAAAATAGTCTGATCGCCTTTTTTTCTTTTAGTGTTGTGAAAGTGACCATGAATAAACGCAAGAATGATGACTGTTTGTGCGTCGTTGAACAGTCCAACCTCATCTATCCATTGCTTTTCTCTCTCTCTCTCTCTATTTTCCTCTCTAAATAAGAGCTCTGCAGGAGATCATCACCACTATACATATATTCTGATTTCCGTTGTTGAATAGTAGCGGATCCGGATGGCCTTCTGTTTGTCTATTTCACTTTTTCTCTTCTTTTCTTCTCATCGTCAATGACAAGCCCTACTAACTTCATTATAATCGATATCTATAAGCTACTAGACGAGCTGACTAATCTGTTTCACACATCCTTATTTCTCTCATTCAGATGTCAACTTAAAATAGAAAAAAAAATGAAGACGCACATGCGCTCATATCTTGTTCAATGATAGAAGACTGATTAGATGTCTAGCTTAGGCGGCCTATAATTTAGAAAACAATGTACCGGAAAACATGTAGCTAGTGGTCAATGCACGTATAGACGAGAGAGAGAGAGACAGAAAAAGAAGAGAACAGACGCGTATGCACGCAAATAGGAAAAAATGAAACAAACGCCCTGCGGCTTTGTCCGACACCTGCTCGTGCTATATACGGTGTAACAAACAAACGGGATGATCGAATTTTCATCATCATCGTCGTCGTCATCATTTGACACGCACACACGATAAGGGTAGACACAGATCACCGCTGAGACTTGTGCCATCCACAAAAAAATATCACCTGGTCTTTTTTTTTTACAGCAGATTAAAACAAAATGAAAGACTGAAATAACAAACCATTGACATATAGAGAATATTATTGAAGCAAAAAATCCTGCCCAATTATTTTTGTTGCTTAGTCTAATTATGTATTTCTTTTGTTTATAAAACATGAGTTACATTTATTTGCTAAGGATCAGCTTAAAACAAAATATTTAACAAAAGTGCATTATTTATTTTTTTGATAATGATCTGACATTGATTGCTGTTCGAAGGTGCCATGGACTTGTATTATTGGTTGTTAATTCTGATTTTGAAATATCCGTATTCGTAATACCTTTATGTCGAGATATGCATTGAGGATTATTTATACTATTACGACATGCTATCGATGGTCTAGAGCGTCTTTGAGTATCGCTCAGTGTTTGACGAGTTATTGTTGATACTGATCGAAGTATAGGACGTGAACCACTTATACCTGAATTATCCGATCGTTTTCTACATTTATCATCTCTTATGGTTGTTGATAATCGATAGGAACTGAGTGATGGTTTATGTCGTTTCATACGTTCACATTTCAAAATTGATTTAAATGCTCTAAAAACATGAAAAAAATCAAATTGAAATTTGTTTTTTTCTTTCTTGTCATTAATTGTCTATTTACTTGCGAAATTCTCGACTAGAAAAGGCGTATATAAATGGATTGAAACATGAATTACAATAGCCTAACCAAAAACAAATTGAGAAAACAACTCCCGGATCAGTTGATGTCAATGCTTCTAAAAGAAAATGAAAAAATAGAGTGAAATACATTAGTATCCAATTATACATAATTCAATAAGATGTCAAATGAAAAGAAATGAATATGATTGAAAACTAGATGAAAAACTTGTTTTGTAGAAAAAAAATATACTTACTAATTGGTAATAGTAGAAAAAATGGTGACCAACATAAAATAAACATTCCAACAACAATTCCTAATGTTTTCGCTAAAAATAGAGACAATAATGAGTTCATCGGCATTGTTTTGATGTTTCAATTTTACCAGCTTTTCGTTCTCGTTTCATTCTTGAAAATTTATTGGTGCCAGTTGCTGCCACTTGTGTTGCTAATTTATTTTGGCAATTTTTTGATCGTCCCGAATGACCATTTGCCACTGAAGCTGCTGTTGACGCTAATTTTTTCGGTAAATGTATACGCAATGTAACTGTTTCTTGTCCGAGAGTTTGTTTTAAATGAACTTCTTTTTGTCCACCGGTTAAAAATCGATATTGTCGAGTAGCTTCACCGTAAATTCGCCCATACACACAAAGAATAATAACCAATGGAATATAAAATGAGAACGAGCAGGAAAATAAAACATAAGATAAATCATCGTTAACTTCACAGGTCTGAGCAGTCGATTTAACTTTATTGTGCCAACCTAAAAATGGTGCTATTGATATAAGAGCAGCAACAAACCATGCTGTGAATATAGCATAGATTGTACGACGATGTGTAATTATAATTGGATAACGTAATGGGCATGTTACACCAAAATAACGTTCAATCGATATAAACATTAATCCATAAATACTGGCTGTACAATAGAGAACATCAATAGCTAACCATATATGACAAAATGTTCGACCAAATAGCCATCGTCCATTAAGAACTTCAAGCGTACTTGAAAATGGCAGAACCGTGATGCCTACAAACGAATGCAATTAGTGCAAGCAGTTGAAAAAAGAAACTATTAAAGTGTATATTAAACTATTTAATAAGCTTTAAATATTAAAGACGACGTGCTCAATATAGAACTGAAATCTTTTAATATCTAGTTCAATCTTTTAATAAAGACAAAGATTGGGAAAAACCTTTTTCAACGTGACCTTCATATGCATGATTTAAACTTCATCTTCTCTTTGTTATTTTGTTTGTCAAGACGATTTCCCTCATTAGCTATTTGAGTTAGAATGACATCAATTTATTTCAATTAACATCAAGCCGGTGTTTCTGTATGCAAGAAAGTAAAACAAGTGATTATAAGCTTTAATATGCTTTCCTTTGAAATATTCTCGTATTTGACGCATGAGATTAACGAGCAACAAGTTTTCCAGGAACCTTGTGTTATTTTATATAACTTTAAAAATCATCTGGTGGACATCTGGTTCACTAATGGAACCATTGAAACTATATATGTGGAAGTAATTTTCATTTAAAGATTGCGCTAGAAATTTTTAAAGTTTTTGATCGATGAAACCATTCGTTGATTTGACGTTGATATATATATATCAAAAGTTGATTTGATTTTTTTTTAAATATTTTAGGTGGTATGCATTAAATGAATGAAAAATAGCTGAGTATGCTTGAAGAACTTCTAGCTATATGTATATTGACTTTCCATTGCTGTATCATATTTAATGCTTGACATAAAAAAAAACGCATTCGTACAATTTCGTTTTGTTCTACATTAAGGAAAACTACTTCGTTGCCTATTAATTCATCATGTATACTATTGTTTATTTTAGATTTGTTTTCTAAAGAATAAACTGAGAGAATTAATTGGTCTATTTATATAAACACTCGACAAAATTGCAATTTCTTTTCTAACAAAACACAAGGGAAAACGGCGTTTCCGACGTTTAAGAAATAATTTTTCGAGAGTTAACTTACCTAGTAACAGATCGGCGCATGCCAAGTTCCCCATTAATAGATGTGTAGGCGAACGAAGTGCAAAATCAATACATATTGCAATCAAAACTAATATATTACCAAGTATAGTTAAAAGAATAATAATCGATAGGCAAATCGCAATTAAAATAGCCAAAACTAATGGTCGAGTTTGTTCATTGATATTAATATCGTGTATCGATGATAGTAATGTTTGATTTGAATAATTATTGATTGTCGATGTGACACTAGGATGAATTTGATATAATACTTGCATGTGAATAATACATACGGTCAAATAGAAAACAAATATTGAAATTCAGAAGAATACGAATACAACAAGAAAGAATGCGATATTATTATGAATTTTGTTACATTTTCATCAACAGTAACTACAGTAATGGTCGTATTAAAACATCAGTAACACGGTGGTTTTAATAAGAATATGAGTATAATGAAGTTATTGTCGGGGGAACATCTAAACCAAAAATCGAATCTAAATAGAAAGAATGAGTTATACTGAAAGCAAAATATGCCAAGTGAGAAAAAAAAATTTTCTTATTGCTTTTTCTGTGTATTCGGAGACGATCGTATTAATATATATATATATACTTTGTTGCTGATGACACGATCATGAAAGTGACAACTTATCTTGCATCTAACACAAGGTGCAAAAGATTGCTGCAATCTATTTGCTTATGATGTTTATTCATGAAAAAATATCGTGTACAAATTGCACTCAAAATTTATTGAAATCTCTCTAGCTCTATGGATATATATATATATATAGAAATACAAAATATGTTTCACGATTATATGAGCAGAATAATATTACAAATATCATGAAACATCAATGCTTAAATATGGTTGGGAAATAGAAGATGGCGGACGCGTGCATCAATTTTTTAAAATTTTTCTGTCTTTCTTGATTTATCTTACCCTTCCACTTATTTATTAAATGGTCATGTTTTTTTTCTGATAGATGAGTATTGACAAGAATAAACTTCATGAAAGAAAGAAAGTGTCAACGTATGAACTTGAGACAAGAATGTTGACGTCGTTGTACTACTAGTAATAATGCATCGAGCATGAGAGAAAACCAGAAAGTTATGTCTACTAGACTTTTCGGAGCAGTCTTGCTCTTTATAAGTCGAGTGAAGAAACGAATGAATAAGTAAATAGATAATTACATTAGGGCTATTTTTTGGTGTTGTTGTTGAGAAAACGCAGGAAGTCTATATAACGTAAAACATAACATATTAGGTCGATAACAAAAAATGAACTCATATAGCAATATTGTAGAATCATATTCAATCAACCTCAGTTACCACAGGCAATATCCGGTCTCGCTCTCCTACCTGCTATCATGCTACTTAATTTGTTCATCCGATCTAATGGTTTCATGATGATAAATACTTTTCTTCTTTTCTATCGGCCACCTCCGCCGCTGCTCTCTTTTGTTCTCACATACTCGGCCTGCATTCGAAAGGTTTGTAGTGTACTTCTTATATTCGCTCTCTCTATTTTCTTTTTTCTTCCTATTTCATTCACCAACAAGTAAAACTCTCTATAAAATATATTGTACTTTTCTAATTCTTCTTTTTAGTTTTTGAAAATTATTTTCTTTTTGCATCAAATATAAAGATAGTCACGACGTTGCCGAAATTAGAAGAAGAAAACCCTAGTACAAAAGAATATTGACACAAGCAAAAAAAGAGATTATAGGTCAGTTGTTTTTGCTAAATATACCACTCATTTACATGTCAAGCACAACTCATACATATCTATATTATTCAAGTGAGACCAAATTGATAAAATACTCCAGAGACTTTTCTTAGCAGAAGTCTAAATCAAATAAATATGTTGTTTTTTTCTTAACATTACTTATCAAATAAGCAACATCTTGTGACATATATGGAAAGTTTATATCTCTCATTAGAACTATTTTTTTCATATGGTAATATTGATAGAAATATGAATAGAAAATTTTTCATTCGCATTAGATCTCTTCTACATAACAAAAATTAGTCTACGTACATAGATGAACATGAAAAGAAGAAAAAAAGGAAGAAGTAATCACAAAAATATCTTGACAAACGAAAATATACGCCTATTGTTTTTAAAGTGCTGTCTATTTAACTAGGACAATTGTCTAGAAAATAATATGGCATAGGGCTATGTATGCGCTCAAGTCTCGTGTTCGTTTGGTTTTGATTATATTGAACATCGTCTCTCCCATCTTATCATCACTATCAGCGCCATTAGAAACATTTCTGTAGCCGTTACTAGAAACAAGAAAAGAGAAAAAAACAACAAGAGAAGCTATCGGAAAAAAAGAAACTCTTATTAAATATGAATCCTTAGACGCAGAAAAAAAACGCCAAGGAACATGATGGAATAACGTAGGAAACAGAATAAATGAACCCTGATTCTTCGTAATGAACATAATCTATGCCACTAGATATTTTTGCAAAACAAAGACTTGACTATTCGATGCCTATAAACTATAAAAATATGTCTAGTGGTCGTCAAAAATATCCAATCACTTAAAAAAATATTTTTGTTTATTCTATATTTGACAAAAAAAAGTGATTGAAGGTTTGTAACTTTTACCATGTTGTAGATCACAGTGTCCGGTACGTTTGTGTTTAGTTTCGAATCAGAACTTCGTGTTGTTGAATTTTTATTAAAATGAAAAAAAGTTTGTCATATATTTCACGCGTCGAAATTATCCGACCACTTGTGCTTCTGTTCTATCTTTGCGCTCATCTAAATATAAAGTTTTCTTTATGTTACATCATTCGAAAGCGAAAAATGTTTTCTACACGATGTGCCATTTTGTTTTGATTGATATACAGAAAAAGTCTAAAAAATAGTGTTTTGAGCAGTCAGCTACGACGTTATGAGTAAAAGGCTGTGGACAGACAATTCTTTCTACTAGTGATCGGGCAAATCTAATGGATAATGCACTGTTAGGAAGAGCATTAAAAACTACATTAGATAGGATGTTCAAACAAATATGGTGTGACGTCTAGTTGAGATGACCCGGTTCAAAATATATACCAAATCGGTATAGTTGTCCATATATTGACTCTATATTCGGCTGAAAAATCATTTGGAATTTTGAAACAGTTTTTTAATTGGCAGAGAATCGGTTTCGTTACAAATGCTACTTCTAACAATCTGAAACAGACTCCATTCTCAAGATTGACAATGGATTTTTCAGCAAATATGATAGAAATGAAGATTCATCCATAGCTTGAACAAGAATTTGAATACATATTAAATGGAATAGAAAGTTATTGAATCAGATTAAACCTGGAATTTAACTTGAAAATCAATGCTGTATCCATTGATGCATCGTGTGTTAAAACTCCCCTGAGAGTTCATTTAATATGAATCTAGGTTGTGATCAGGCGCTTCGGTGAATTTTTATTTCTGTCATATTTGCTGAAAAATCCATTGTCAACCTTGAGAATGGAGTCTGTTTCAGATTGTTCGAAGTAGCATTTGTAACGAAACCGATTCTCTGCCAATTAAAAAACTGTTTCAAAATTCCAAATGATTTTTCAGCCGAATATAGAGTCAATATATGGACAACTAT
>OENM01001702.1:4995-28329 GCA_900239745.1 Rotaria magnacalcarata | reverse complement strand
CCACACCCACACCCACACCCTCATGGAACATAATCACAGATGTTGTCTAAAAATTGAAGAAAAAAAATATGATGCGTTAAGTATTTACTTTGGACTTTCCAGGTGACCAAAAGACGGGTAAAAAGACTAGTCATTTTTCTAGTCAAGTCGGTAAGTCCGGCCTAGTCTTTTTCTCAAAAAGTCGTAGTACATGACTTGTCTGAAATCCGTTGTGGCCCATAGTGTGCGTCCCGGCTATGTAAGTGACTGGAGTGATTCTGTTTTTCACGCGTACTCTTTTTCGAGATAAAGTCTAGACATGCTGTACCATTCTGACGCCCGTAAAAAGGATGATTTTAAATAAAGGTAAGAGCGCCCATGACGTTATACAAGGCGAGTTGTGGTCTTATATAATGAGTAAGTCCTGACTAGTCTGAACTGAAATATTCAAGGATTACAATTCGATTCGAATACACGTACTAACTGTGACTTACCCATCGTTCAGACCATTCAGTCATCTGATCGGCAGATCAACTTATCAATATTTCTAGTCATTCTAAGATACCTTAAAATACGAATTTACGCTGAGAAGATTTTATTCAATTTTTCATGAATAAAAAGAATATTTTTTTAGAAATATAAAACTATTCAGACGCAATTGAATAAACTAAATTCAGGTTTTGTTTCTTGAAGGCTATCTTTTTTATTATTTTTCAATAATGGATAAGCTTAACTACGATAAAAATGATTATCTAGAAGATAAATATAATGTTTTTAACTGAAAAGGAATCAAATCGTTTTGATATCATGATTTTATTTTATGCTAAGTTTCAAATACCTCTTAAAAAAAATAGAACTAAAGAGAAATTGTACCATTTAAACATATCCTCAAATTAGCAAAATTAGGACAGTCATCTTAAATACATGAAATATAATTACAACTAAGAAGGATTTCAGTATCCTTTTTTCATTTATTTTGAATCTTCTTTACATATACAATAAATCTTCAGGCGTACTTTTTTGCATATATCTTTAATAAATACTAAATGTTTTACTGTTTCATCAGCTTTAATTCTTCAATGCATTTTTGATTTTTTACGTGAAAAAGGATAATATCAAATATTGTGGAACATTCAAAATACAAACGTCCACAGTATTTAGTGTATTCTTGGTTTCATTATTGATTTTATTGCAGGTTTTGGTGGTCGCTATTAATTAGAAACAAAATAATACAACTCTCGATGTTAGCTCTCATATATAGATATATAAGGAAGGGAAGGGAAGGAAGGAAGGAAAGAGATATATGAAGAGCGAAAGAGATAAAGCAGCGTCACTGATGTTATGTGATAGAACGATGAAAAAGATGATGACCTTCATGGGAATCGAACCCACACCTCCTGCTATCCGGGCAGTTGTCCTAAGCCAATTAGACTAGAAGGAACATCTTGTTCATCGTTGTAGCGTTAGTGTAATTCATCACTAACGCTAACACTCGAAAACATTTTTATATTTTATTCTACGTTTTTGTCCTCTATTAATAATTAGTTTAGGAATCTAGCAGAGCACTTTAATCAAACAATTTTCCTTCTAGCATTTAGACAAGTCACAATTCGGATGGACGGTACAGTTAAAAAGTAGAATCATCTTTACGAACATATAACAGTTTATATTCGCCTAGGACGAGTCGTTCACACTACCATTAAAGACATTTTCTGATAGTCGGAATCAGTTGGCGTCAAGTGATCTCTGCATGTCTGGTACATGGAAGACAGTCCGTTTGTGTTTTAGAATATATAAATTCACATAAGTCTTTCTACGTCATGGACTGTCTTCAAGACGCCAGTCTGACTTTTAATAATGTCGCTAATGTTCGAGTCCAACTTTCATCTTCCTTATTTCAATCTTTTCTCTTGGTATGGACTTGTCCAGATGGGGTAAATGGACAAATGGGCTAGTCACAACGATGTTCACGATTATCTTGAACCAGTCCAGACGTAGTTACAGGACGTTTATTATCAAGGTGACTAGTCACAATAGTTATGGAAAACGTAATAGACTAGACTTGACTGGTATAGCAGCCTTTTCGGATTGGTCATGTAGTCCATCATCCCTATTTTTTTGCTCACTTGGGTTGTTACGTCCAACTTCAATATTACTTGGAGCAGTTGCAAGTTGCCGAGCAGATCGATATCGGAATGCATCGATATGTGTTGATAACAGTAGAACGACAACGATCAAAATAAATGATGAACGCATTGCTATTATTCTGTTTTGCGGTTGTTGCTCGCCAAAATAAAAATAACAAGTGTCGAGTCTGTTGTTTTTATCTTCGACCAGACATTGGACGCAAGTACTCTTAAGTACTTTGATATTTTTGTCCTAGTATGTCTTCCTTTTTTAACAAGTATATATCCAAATGAGTCATTTTGTGCATCACGTCACGGGCTACAAAACGGTACAGTTCGTTGTTTTATCAGCTTGGTCTATTCGTGAAAAATCACGAGTACTAGAGAAATTTTGCTCATTATTTGAAGTTCTCATAAAAATGGTAAGTACTCTTGATTTTTCGTTCATGGGCAAACTTGATGAAACAACGAATTGTACCGTTTTGTAGCCCCTGACGTGACGCTCAAAATGAGCCATTTGAGTGTATAATTGTTAAAAAAGGAAGAGATACAGGGACGAAAATATCAAAGTACTTGAAAGTACTTGCGTCCAATGTCTGTCTTCGATATGGGTATATATTGATATGCGACCTCTTACTCGCATATATGCAATCGATGCTAACTAAACATATGCCTTCCAAGTGGAAAAAGGAATCAACATATATCTATTATGCAAGCTATAGAGTTACTGCCATCACTTATAGTATGCCCCGTCGTTTTTTTCAAGGTAACTAAGAAAACCAAAGTGATGTACATTCTTCACTTATTACCGATATTATGAAATCAGTAATATGATAGGCATTACTCACAGAAAGACATTGATAGTCGGATAAAGGTATTTAGCAATTAAAAATTATGAAATCTTCGTGCTAAATTCTCGAACGATACGTTTGGGTGTGGGTGTGGGCGTTGAGGGTGCATCTAATATAAATTCACACCCACGCCAACGCCCACGCCCACACTGTAAAAAATAAACGTATATTAATATACCCTTAAAGGGCTTATTACTTTTGTCCCATACCCAAAAAGGGTTTATTACAATTTCCATTCAGACTAGCGCCTTAAAAAACTTGTTAACAATCTTTCAGAAAAAAGAATCCAAAAACAAATGAGTAGACTATGATTCTTTTTCGTTTGTGTTTACAATGCGCATGACAACGTATTTTTTGTAATTTATCGATCCGATTAAAATTTCGGAACTTACTGCGTTGTCCTAGGTTCGATCATGAGATGTATTGGTTGATAGTCCAAGATGTTATCCATTCGGTCAGTCGTATGATAACAATATGAAGTAAGAAATGCTACTCAAATCGAACGAAACTTTATAGGAAACTGAAGATGATATAAAGTTAAGCGGAACAATTGTTATTACATTTTTAATTGTCATAAAAAATACAAAAAAATATTTTGCATTTAAAAAATTATTTCTTTGTTAAACAAAATTATTTTTTTACATATTTAAATAAATTAGGGAAAATTTGTTTTTGAAGTATATTTCCTCCAGAAGAATTTTAAAAAGATCTAAAAACGGTTTGCTTCATTTTTTCAAAAATTTACTACCATATTTCTTATTTTTCTAGAAATTTATTACGTATATATTTCTCATACTTTTATAAAATTGTTGATCTATTTTAAAAACCTTTATAAGTATAAGTTTAGCTCGAAATTATTCAAAATTTATTAGAGAAATTAGCGCCTCTTTATCATACCGTTATGTTTTACGAAACAGGTACGAAATGAAAAGTGCATCGATGCATGAACGGCAGCATTGTGAGAAAATGATTGGATTAACATGTTTATTATATTAAATTGTTTGAAGTGTCCTGTGAGAAATTTTCATGGTATATATATATATATATATATATATATATACGTATATATCAGTTGAAGAAGTGTAATCCTTTGAACGAAGAATAAAAAACCCTTTTGATGATGGAGTAGAAGAATAAATCCCTCACCATAGAATAAAATACCCTTTTTAAGTAAGTAATAAACCCTTTTATTGAAACCGCATATTAAAATATCCTTGAAGATAAAATCGTATACCCTTCTCCTTAAATCTCAGATTAATAAACCCCTTTTTTCTTGTACCATCTTTTTTTCATATACCCTTCATTTCATAAGCCCTTCAAGGGTTTAGCATGATTTGTAGCAAGGGCAAGGGTTTATTATTCTACTCTTTTTTTTAGAGTGCACGCCCACACCCACCCACACCCCATAAGAGTGGTATACCTCTGAGGCCCATTGTTTCCGTCTCAGGAGCATTCAACTACGATCTTGCTCAACTGTTGGTACGAAAACTCTCTCATTTAAAAAAACATTCCACAACCATAGAAGATCCTTTCAAATTTGTCGACGTATTACACTCACTCGAGATTGATATGACGACACATAAATTAATTTCTTTTGACGTGGTAGGTTTGTTCACAAACGTGCCACTGAAAGAAACTAGTGAGATCAAATTAGTTGAACTTTATAAAGGTGAATGTCACTGTATCTATGTCAATGATGATAAGAAAAAAGGAAACATGAAGAAGGTGGAAACATATCGAATTTGTCTAGATCGATCAGATATGAAATGGTTATTGGAAACAGCAACATCTCAAATTCATTTCCATTTCAATAATGAAATCTTTTCATAGATCAACGGGGTGGCCATGGGGTCACCTCGGTGGTTCACTTCTTGCGGATATCTGTCGAATTCACTTAGAAAAGAAGCTTGTGGAACAATTGGAACAATATGGAATTGTCCACTGGAGACGCTACGTGAATGATATTCTAGCAATATTTAAAAAGGATGCAGATGTTGATAAATTATAAGAAATTCTTAACTCATTCCATCCTAATACCCAATTTACGGCGGTACCGGAAATTTATCAATCTCTCTCATTCCTTGACATTCTGTTTCGTCGTCTCCCTATTCGTAAACGAACTTGGTTTTCTACGACAATCTACAGGAAACCTACTTTTACGGGACTCATTCTCAACTGGAAATCTTTTGTGCCGATAGAATACAAACGTGGTGTAATTTCAAGCATGGCGTACAGAGCAATTAAAATAACCTCGGACTATTATCTTCTTCATAAAGAATTTCTCTTCATTCGTCAAATTGCTGTGTCTAATGACTATTCTTTACCCTTTATTCTCAATGTTATCAAAATGACCCTGGAAAGACATTTAGACATCACACGTACGAAAAAACCTAATACAGATAATGCTAAATAGCTCAAAATTAAATCAACTGAAAGAACGCTGCTTGTTGATATTCCGTTCGTAGGTCGAGCGACTCTCTCTTTAGGGAAGAAGCTAATCAATATTGCTAAACATGTTAAACCTGCATTACACGTTCAACCAATGCCACACCCATTTCCCAAAGTTCAAAGTTTTTTTCTTCGCAAAGATCCCAGCCCGAGACAATTATTATCCAATGTAGTTTATAATGTTCCATGTGATGACTGTTCGGTTAGCTATATTGGTAAGACATGTCGTCCAGTCTCGAGACGATTCGAAGAACATGGACAATGATCACCTGTTCCTTCAGCGGCTTCGCAGTGCTCCCAAAAGGCGATTCCCATAGTGGTATCAACAATAACAACAACAACAACAACTACAGAGAAAGTCGAACCTCATCGTACAAAGCGAAATAAACCAATTGTAGATTATGCAATGAATGAAAAATTATTTGACTTAGCCATTAAAGAGCCTACACCTGCAAAAAAAGTCATAAGATCAGCTGTACGCGACAATGAAATAGAAACTGGTCATTCAATCGGTTGTAATGAACTTAAGATAAACAGTGATCTTTCATTATTGAAACCAAATACAAATGATTGAGTAGATAACATTTTGATTAAAAAATAGACCAAACGTATCATTTTCATAATGCAGAGTAGACTTTGTTCAATTATTCTTCCTTTTGAATAAATCATAAACAAGGAATCGTGTGAGCGTGTGGGTGAGATTACGCTTTTCCCAAGCTTTCCAGGTTTTTTGCATTCTCACTTAGATGCCTCCTAATCACCTCCTGGACAACTCCCTCGTCGTCATCATCATTTTCGACAAGCTTTCATTTAATATCAAATTTATTATTTATCGTATTTGAAATTGTCTACTGAACGTTTCTTTTTATAGAAGTGCGCTTGTTCATTTGAATAAGAGTCAATATGTTCTTTAAGTTTGGAAAAGAATTAGCAAACAATTATATCTGGAATACTATCAATCACCAAATTAAGACGTGCTCACAGGATCTGCAACTATATCACTGGTTCATATAGTTTGGAAAGAAACGCAAAACTGATACTCCTAAAGTTAAGTATTTATATTAGACTTACGATGAAAGTGAAAATCTTTCAATTATGTAGAAGACTGTTTTAATTATAAAACAATATTCCTAAGAGTATTCTTGAAATATCAGATTACGATACATCGGCTGATATTGCTTAGTGTATCGAATCTTAGCATTTTTCTAACGATCGGAATATCTTCTATTAATGTAACTTTTGTATTAGTTGATCGCCACACTCACACTAAGTATCATTTACTCGTTTGAGGTTTCTGATTTACTTTTGACTTTTAAAATGCTGAAAATCATTCACGTCGTTTGTACTGCGATTCTGAAAGAGACAACGACAGATAATAGTGCGAACGGTCCCAATTGAAGTGCATTTTATGGGTGATGTTAAACACTTTCTCATTACATTCTTCTATGTTAGGCATTGCTCTTACCGTTTGCCATTACTTAAATGCCACTGATATTTATGCTTATATTTCATGCTCTTTCGTTCTCTCTTATCGTTGCCTATATAAACATGTGCTTTGTATGTAAAACAATGCGATTGATGATTTGAAGAATCGGATAAAGTGTAATGCCATCAGCACTAATGTGCCTTCTATCTGAAATCGTCACAACTTGATATCTGCGCATGATGCTCTTAAAAATTGTGGTACTAGGCATATGTAGAAGGATGTTTTTCAAAATTAGCTTCAGTTGTAGATGTACTCCAACGATGATAGCTTGAGTGATCATCGGTCGTCACCAAATATGAAGATCTACTGGGAAGATGAAAGTGTGAGAGACGTGAACAACAACAAAAATGGCAAAGAATGCTCACTCATATTTTCTTCATCGTTAACATCACTCGAAAATGTTTCTATGGCTATAAGATCATCCGTGGAACAATCACTGGCTAAATCGTCACTTCATACAGTTGAAGAAATCTCTATCTATGACGTAAGAACTCCTTGGAAACGTAACGTTTTACTTGCGGCTTTGGCAATGATTGCTTTTCTGCTTCCATTTTGCGATACTATCTACTTGCCTGTTCTCAATGATGTTGTGAGGGATTTAAAAACGTCTAATACCCTCGTAGCACTCAGTGTCTCAATTTACTTGTTCATGAGTGGGTTTTGGAGTCTTTTTTGGGGATGCATCTCAGACCGATACGGATGAAAGATTACTGTGATTGTAGCGCTCACTATCTTCGTGGTAGCATCAATAGTATGCATATTTGCTTATAACATTGCCGTTCTCATTGTATTTCGAGCCATCGAAGGTGGCGCCGTATCAGCAACGCTCGTTGTTGGTCAGTCTTTGGTGGCCGATATTTATCCAGAAGAAAAACGAGGATTGGCAGTTGCATTCTTTTATGTACCTTTTAACATTGGTCCTGTAATTGGTCCTTTGATCGGAGGTCCATTATCACAAGCATTTGGTTGGCATAGTACTTTCATATTCTTGTCAATCTTTTCGTTTTGTGTCCTTCTCATAATGCTGATAGTCGTGCCAGAAACGCATCAATATTTTGTAAAGGAGCATTTCCATAAAGCGAATCCAACCAAACACATAGTCGACGCTCAGCCAAACGAATTAATGCCATTTCGAAAACCTTGGCAGCCACTAACTTATTTGACTGACTCGACAATAATTCCTCATATTGCTGTGATGACAACGACACTTGCTACTCTATACTCCAGTCTCACTTTATTTTCTACTTATCTAAGCGCGGTACCCTATAGCTACTCAGAAACTATTATTAGTCTACTCTTCGTACCAGGTGGAGTAGCCATGTTCACAAGTAGTATCCTTAGTGGATGGCTGTCGGACAAAGCTAGTAAACATTATGGACATGAAAGATGTCCTGAAGGACGTCTTGTGCCTGCTATCGCCTTATCCATTCTTCATCCAATTGGATTAATTATTTATGGATGGACATTTCACTACAAGCTTAATCTGACTGGACCACTCATTGGTTTCATTTTGATTTGCATTGGTCAAGCGGTTCTCGAACCAAGTATATCATCTTATTTAACAGCCAAGAAACAGAGTGAAGCTGGAGCAGTATCAGCCGCCAACAATTTTGTTAACTGTTGTGCAGCAGGCATTCTTGTAGCCGTTGCCATTCCTTTAGAAAATGCAATGCAAACGGGACCTTACTTTTCTCTCTTATGTGGCATCAATGTGGTCTCTATAATGCTAGCCGGTATACCAGTCTACAAACATATAAGACAATCAAAGCTTGTAATTGAAAAGCTAAATGGATCGACAATTAATCAAAAAACAGACTCACCTTCCTTCCAATCAATAACAAAATTTTAAAAAGAACATACATTTGCAAGTGACTTATAGACATCTGTACTAACGTACATGATGATTTTTTTACCAGTGTATCTCGCAGTGAACATGTAACTGTGCCGATGTTGATTGTAGGCTTAGTTGATTTTCCTTTTTACTCTCTCTGTCTCCTTCTCTCTCGTATAAATACGTGTGCTACGCATGAAGTTGTTACCCTCTTGATTTTTGAAGAAGCGAATAAACATAATTACCGAGAGTTACCGTAAGCTAATCTACTCTATCAAGTTTCTCATTACATGATCGACTCAACAGCGTCATATTATCGTTACAGTGACAAGATGAAATCTACAAAAATTGTGAATCTATTGTTCAAACTCATCGATACGATAGTTAAAAGTATCCTTGATTGGTTCCACTTTCAAGGCCGGTGTTCAGTGATGAATAACATAACCGCATAATGGCTATGAGAATATAAGCATGGATGAGTGTGTGTTCTTCACTAAACTCGATGAATTCCCAGTCACTTTAAATGCTTTAAAATCATAATTGAGAGAATTTCATTAATTTTCTCAATAAAATCAAAGGCGGAAACAGATGAATTTTATAGAAGTAAAAATAATCATTTTCTATCGATGACTTTGTTATTGATTCGTGGAATCAAGACGAATGCGATACCACCAGGTTCTAATCGGTACTTTTTAATCGTTCTTACGACATTTTTGCGATGTGTTTCTTTACAACATGCATTATAAAAGATAAGATAAGAAGTGAGTGACTTACGTATATTTTATTCTGTCACTTGCTTTAAATATGAATCAAGTTATCAAATTATACGAACTCGCCCCATCACCGACATCAACTCGATATTATTCGCCAACAACATGGAAAACTCGCATGGGTTTATTGCATAAAAATGTCGGTTTTGAAACAGTACCAATCAATTTTCTAGATTTACGTGGTGATCTTGCCATTCGTTCAGGACAGACAAATATTACTGTACCGGCAATTGAACTACCTGATGGGACATTTATCTACGATTCATTTCGTATAGCTGAATGGTTAGAAGATAATTATCCTGAGGCACCCTCTCTTTTCACAGGTGATGGTAAACCATCACGTGATGCACATCCTGAACATGTAGCCACGGGTAAAAATTATGCTCGCCTGATTGATTTAGGTTTAGGTGCATCGAAATCAGAATGGGCTGTCTGGTACGATCTATTCTTTCCTCAACTTGATCAACAAATCATTGGTGAAGAACAACGAATCTATTTCACATCGGACTCACGACTCGGTCCTCACGGATATCAAAAATTACTTGCGCTTGATCGCCAAGAGTTGACACGACGTGCTAAAATGAATGTACAACCTCTCGTGGAATTTCTACGCGAACATCCAAATCAATATTTTCAGGGAACACATCCAGGCCAAGTGGATTATATCATTTTCGGTCGTTACGCCTATTGCCGTATGCTTGATCCAGTACTTACAAAAGAGATCTGGAATGAACAAGGAGAAGAACTAAGCAATTGGATTCGGAAATTATCTCAAGCTTACAACGGTCATGCTCAACATCTTTTTGATAATCTCTGATTATTTCAATGGTGCGTTTCCGTAATTTTCACATCAGTGCTGGAATACGCATAATAAATATAACATAGTTGTTGATTGATAATAAATTGAATGTTTATTTTCACTGAAAAAGAATTGCAATAAAAAAATTAAGTTTTCACTAGAAAAAAGTAACGTGATGTGTATGATGCGGAATCTCTACTGAAATGATAGGATGCTGTAGAGAAAATTATATCCAACCAAAGGATCGTGCGACCTATTATACTAACATACGCGTAAAAGAACGAGAATAAAAAGCGGGCAATGAATAATTATGCATACGACCGAACTCTCCAAAGGTACAATAGGTGCATTTTAATCATGAGGAAACGTTGTGCACATCGACAATGAAGGACCATGCCACAGGTCCATAGACAACATTGGTAGTTATATTTTGTTGGTATGAGCGTTGTAACTGATATAATAAGTAGTAAAGCTTCCTACTAGCTCACCCTCAAAGTTATTCATCAGTATTCCTTTGGTTTCTTTTAAAAATCAATTAACGAAGAGTATTGGAAGTACAGATAAGCTGCCCATGCAATCTCGAAACGCATTTTAGACGCAGTTAGATGCGTTTATGTTGCAAATTTTGGCGTCATGATGCGTTTCGGTATCGAGTTATGATAAAAACGCAGATAAAGGTGTTTGTAATTATCTTGTTAAACGCGTTTAAAGAACTTCGACGAGTTTGCTAGCGTTAATCAGAGCAAACGTATACAGACGCGTGTGAACGCAATCTGTATCTTTTCTTGCGTTAGATTTTGTATCACAATTGAAACGCAATTCATTTGCTATCCAATAAACACAGTAAAATCGACGAAATAGATAAAACGCGTTTCATGGAGATATGAGTAGTTCATGAAATGCCGAAAACGCGTTTCATTACACTGATTTTCGAAACACAACTGAATTCATAGTTATATAGTAGGCAATGTCAATGAAGAGTGGTCAGACGTGCAGCAAATCTAATATTTTTGGTTTTGAGGTTTTCGCTTTCGTTTTGAAATACGTCGAAAAGGATTATATTTCCAAACTAAAACCAAAACTTCAAAACTAGTTTTGATTTTGGTTCATGCCTACGCATGATAGCTATCGAAATCTGCATTTAGACAAAAATAGACTTGAGTACAACGGAGTTTGAAGTAGGTTAAAATTCTCTATTGCACTAGGAGTAAAGTCTTTGTTATACTTCGTCTTTAGGAACTGTTAATTAGCGGTAAAAATGTCCCTTATTGATTCAGTTAAGTAAGAAAGAAATCTATTTAGTTTTATTGAATACTTATATGATATCCATGATATTTTTTCTTTTGAACTCGAAAATTTGGTCTTCGTTTATATATTAAGGATTGAATCAAATAAGGTTTGGTTTAACAGATTGATTTTATCAAATGAGTATTTCTGTGATAATGCATTTCTATTCGAAAGTTTGTTGAAAATATAAGACTATAAATACAACTGTATGTTTCTATTTCCTTAAAGTCGGAAGTACTTTCTGTTGCGCGCACGATAGGTCATTATCTTGACATTATCGTTAGAATTTTCATCATCACTGTCGTAAATAACTAAGTACATGCAAATATATGAGCCGCCGACTCCGTCGGCAGTTTTCGTCACAGATCCTGAAATTTCCAAAAGGAGGAATGGATAAGTCCAATCGAGACAAGAAATATACAGGATGAATAAATGGAAATGGGATACTAATGAGAAGAACATGAGTAATTTACAAGAACCATGAATAAAAAAACTCAGTCGAAATAAGCATGGAAGACAGGTACGAAGTACTGTCTGAACCACGATTTTGCTTCTGATCAACCGAGGGATAGAGCTCTCAGCACAGTAGCTCAAACAATACACTGTTGGGAGTTCTCATCAGGAAGCTTAAATATGTTTCAGAGGAGAAAGAGATTGAGTTTCACCTAGGCACTGGATCACGCCGTTAAAAAATTTAGCGACGGAGCAATAACAGTTCCTTCTGGGAACACTGGTAGCCCTCTTCACCTGCTTCGTCATTAGAATGCACTACTCTGTGTGCCCCCCCCCNNNTCATTTATGCCATGGAAATGGTCAATTGTGCCATTGTTACAGACAGACAGACAGACACAGGTGAATTACGGTTTCTAGACCCTAGCCTTTCAGTCTAGGGAAAATTAGATTCATATTATGTTTATACTCTCAATTGCTTTTAAAATAAAAACTGCACAAAAATGTTCTTTGATGCAGAGTTTAGTATAATTATCTTTATTGTTCCTTATAATGATCAATGCATCGAAGTAAAACTTATTTTATGAAGTTAAGAAAAACGAAAAAAAAGCATCGTAGCTATTTAAAAAATTCAAAACAAACAATTTTTTTATATTTTACTTCAAATATCAACCGATATTCTGTTCTAAAAGGACAAATTAAGTAAGTTTAAAAAATTCTTGTTATAAGATCATTCATTCTATTTCGGATGGATGACTTAAAAGATTACAGTATGACGGCTACGAAAAAATACACAGACAAGATTTTTTATTATATGTGTTGTGATATATCGTTCTCATTTTCTATAAAAAATACTTGTTATAGTGTCCTTATACTAATAGAAAAAATGTTAATTAATATTATTATACTGGGTATATGTACATTTATACCCTTCAAAGACAGATATATTTGTTTTTCTTAATTTTTTCAGTAATCAAAATTTTGAGTTTTTCCCACTGTTATTACATGGATAAAAAGGATGCCTTATCTTCATTTCATTAAAATAAATATCCTAACTATATTTATTTTAAAAAGCAAGATAAGTCAAAAGCACTATAAAACGATTAATTTATGTGATTCATGAAGATAATAACAATATCAAGCAATGTATGGCTCAGCGCAAGTTATGTTCGACTGGTAATCAACTGTTCATGGGTTCAAATCATGGTTCACGCTATCGTTGGAAAAATCTATATAATAATGTTGAGTGTCTGTCTGGTCCCTCTCCCATTGGTCAACTTTTGCAACCAATCAGATTTCGTCACCTACTGATTGGTTGCTTAAACTAACCAATCACATTTTGAAGATAATTTTCTCCGTTATTTTCATGGTGAGCCATACATTCAAGGACGTCAACATAGAGAGAAGTCCGATAGCTACACATTCATTGATAGAACCGCATTGCCAAAACTTATCCGTGAAGAAGAAAACTCCTGTTCAATTCTAATTGGCTTCTACAAGTAACCAATCAGATTCCGAAGCGCATTTTCTCGGTTAGCTTCCCGGTGAGTGACACATTTAAGGAAGTCAACGGAGAGAGCAGGTCAAGGGCTACAAATTCAATTCTTAGAACCACCTCCCTATCGCACACTCTGGAGATAGAAAATTGATCCTCAATCCTGATTGGTCGTTACTTATCAACCAATCACATCGCGAGACGCTTTTACACAGATATTTTCTGTATGGGACAGAATACCCCGCTCTCGGAACCTTCTGGTGTGGTGAATGTGGGTGACAGATACCTTCAACAGTATAGTGGATGACGAGAGAGCGCGAAGAGAATACTTTCACTGGTTTATTCTCACCTACGCCCGCATTCCCATTCCCACCAGTCCTCACTGCTACTCAGCCTAAAGTGTTAACTTAAAGGAACGTTTTCAGCGTACAAAGCTTCGAAAGACAGTATTCGGAGTTGGCCAAAAATGGCAGTAGCTAATCACAGTGAAGAAGGTTGAGAGAGTGTGCATATCAAAATCGATGGCATTGAAGATTTAGTTTTTTAAGAGTAGCGTGCATGCTGCACGGGACCTCGCTAGTTACCACTCTGTTGTTCATGGTATGTGGGTGTTATATCATAGCTTAATAGTCTGCGTCGGCTCAATTCCGACACAGAGTGTTGAGAATTGTTAATTTTGTTTTGGGGGAAAAAGTAAACGCGTTCTGACGCATCTTGTATCCAGAGGAGTTTAGACGCATTTGCTTTTAGATGCATTCCTATGCTTGAAAATGTTGCATTTTGAACGAGTCCTAACGCGTCTTCCAATGCAAATGACTTATGATACGTTTAGATACGGAACGAGTGTAGACGCGTCAGGTTACTCTGGATGCATGTACACCCCCGAAAATGTTCCATTCTAGATGCGTCCTGATGCGTGACGTGTCATTATTCACAAACGTTCAGAGACGCGTTACGACTCGAAAAAAACTTACATGGGTGCTACCTAAAACTTCAATTTGTTGTGGTCATACATGGAAAAAGTAAATTAAAAATTGTTTTACTTGACTCGATTTTTTTTCATTTTCTACTCATGTCACTCTATCTCGACTAGTTCGCACATTTGACCGTGAACACAAGGAGTTCTGGTACTCTGATAGACGATAATCATTAAGTCTGATAGGGTTAGTTGCAACGGGCGTTCCTATTGCCGGTCCGAAACTGCTGTATAAATGAAAAACTAAGGGCATATAGAACAAGATGTAATCTTATACAACGAACGAATGAGACCTAGTCAAAATGAATACATGTAAGGATGAAGAGTAGATTCGAGCATGCATACAATATGACACTTACCCATCGCCAGAACCATTGATCCATACGATCGAGAGAGTTCATCATCTACACGCCCGTAATCATTCTAAGATGCTATTTTGTGCAGTTTTGCTCCACGTTTTTTAATTTTACAAAAAATTAAAAAAATAAATTGAGAAAATTTTATAAGTTTTTGGAGAAATATTTTCTGGCCGTAAGCAACTATGATTAATTCTTTGAATTTAAAAAATATCATTTTTAAGTGTAAAAACAAAAATTATTTATATTGGAAAGAAACTAGATTGAGTTATGTTAATAAATAATTCTTCTTTTACTTTTATCGCTGAAAATAACGCCATCATTCAAGCAAAATGGCAACAAAATATTTGATTTGTAAAATAGATGAAATGACTAGTAAAATAGTCTTTAAATGATCAGTTAAAAGATTGAATGATTAGTATTTAAATTACCAGTAAATAATGAGAAAGTGATTAGTTTATTATATAAAATAGCAGTAAAAAAATATCATTTGTACCAGTAAAGAAAAGAAATTTAATAATTAAATAAGACAAATTTTACCAGTAGAAAAGATGAAAATTATCCATAAAATATAGCATAGAATAAAAGAAAAAAAATGAAATGGGAAAAATCAGAAATAACTTATTACATTAGTAAAGTACGTTTTCCTTTTTCTGGTCGACTTCTCTTTCTTTTTATACCAATCAAAACAGTCTTTCCTGCCGATGGTTATTTGAAAATTTTTAAACAAATACCCATCGCGATGGTGGGTGTGGGCGTGATACGATGATGAGTGAGTGGAGACTGTGAATGTTTGTGTCCACTAGATTCATTTCATCAAATTCATCCAAAGCCATAGTCCACCCTAAATCACTTTAGTGTAATTTTTGGGATACTCGATCTTCACCAATATAATTTTCGCCGATTATTGGCGGGAGTTCAGGTGGTATATTGGCGAATGTCGATCCAACTTTCGGCAATATTAGCAAAAGGCATGTGGACATTCGTCAATATTCACGATAGTCAATTCGAGCAATTCACTATAGTAACGACAGGTTTTGAATCATTCAACTTTGGATCAAAAGTTGCTGTACGTTCGCCAAGTTGGCAAGAACATAAGATAACCTGTATGGGATTTGTGAAGAGTCCGTATCATATATCAATATCGTTTGCTCTAATAGTTGAAAATGTGGTGGAGTTTCGCCAGCATTGGCGAGAGTTATAATAGCAAACTTTTGGATACTCTATTTTATTGACTGATATTACAATTTTATTACATAACTTTTAATTTAACAACTGGTCATTTAACTAGTTTACTGGTACTTTAATATATAACTGATCATTCATTCATTCAATCAATAGATTCTATAATATTTTTCTTACTGATCATACCATATATTTTACTGATCATCTAAATTCATGACAAGCAAAATTATAAAAATAAAGTTTACTAATTGTCATTTGAGATTGGAGACACTCACATTTTGAAACGGGAAAATTACATTGACCTTATTCATATCACGTTTTTCAAATCAGATCACACCCACGGGACTGTGAAAAAGTATCCAGTATACGTTGAATAATTCTTTTACTAATGTACTAGTTTAAATAGATTCATAAATATATCTGATGATAATCTCCAGCAAAGATTGAAACGCGTCTTATAAAGCCTCTGAATCTATGTCTTATATTTCATATGAGCACATTCTCGATCGTTAGAGAATATCGTTCAATTATGATGCCATAATGCATGATGAAATGTAAGAGAGAAAACTAATATTGGATACAGGTTCTATCGAATATATTTAAAATCGTATTGTAATAAAATGGTTCCTTGCTGAATCTTGTTTACAAAGTGTTTGTTATTTGATACTTTGCTTACTCATATTATCTATTTTAAACCAGTTGCCATTCTTTATTTTGATTGATAGACTGGGCAGTTTTCAAAGTCAGCAGAATCTTTCCTACCCAGCTTTAAACAGCGCAGTATTTTTTTAGAAACTAAAACCACCTTTAGGTAGAGAAACAGTTTCTCTACGCTCTTTATATCGAAATGACATTTCGATCATTTTAAAGCAAAAAAGTGGCTAACAGCATAAGACAACAGTTAAATTTGATATATCCAGTCACCCTTTCCTACTCTTTACTTTATCCTTGATTAATTTATGATGAAAACACCAAGAAATGAAAAGAAAAACAGATAGAATAGGGTATTGTTGTCATTTTTATTTTGCAGAAGACATATTATGCATTTTTTTGATAATGTTAATTATAAGGTAGTCCAAAGTATTCATTAATGGAATCATACTGATGCTGTTGCGGTGGACTTTTTTTACTGATTTCTTCAATTTCTCTCGTAGGATATAGCCAACTGTCTAAATCAGATTGTTGACCTAGACTTTCAATAGCATATGCAGTTGCTTTTACCATTTTCTCAAGAGCAAATTTATTGATATTGGTTGTTTTATCGCATGATTGATGATAACATATATCTTGTCGGATTGACGCCATTCCACTCAAATTTCTTCCAAGCATTGCTGCATATCGATTAACTTGTTCTGTTGTTTTCATTGCATCTGCACCTGAAAAAAGACCTCCTGCAGCAATGCCTGCAGCTAAAAATGGACCATAATCACTACGACCATCGAAGTTAGTATAATCCCAAGGTAATTGGTTTCTATTAAACCAGTCTTGAAATAATGCTGTCATCTTATTACTTCCTGGTTTCGCTGTTGCTGGAGTAGTACTCGAAGCTGTTTTACCATCATAAATACCAAATATAAAATTTGGTGATCCCAACATGTCCAAATTAATATTGACCAAATAATCTGCTATTCGCTCGCCAACAACAGACGATTTTATTGCTTCTGAAACGTGGTAATCAGCACCGAGAAGACCTAGTTCTTCAGCGCCCCACCAACAAAATCGAATTCGATACTTATAAGCAGGATAATTTGATGTTTGTAGAAGACTCGATAGGGCAGCAGCTAAAGCAAGATTAGCTGCGCTGCCACTACCTGCGATAATAAAAAGAAAGATACATGTAGTTTTGAATATAAAATGATTAATTGAACATACCATTGTCATTAATACCTGGTCCAGCAGGAACACTATCACTATGACTACCAATTACAATTGTTTGAGTAGGATCCCCTGTTGTTGTATCAGCACAAATATTTCCTACTGGATTCAATTCATTATCAGTTACAATAGTAAGACGAACAGTAGCTACTTGTGATGGATCGTTTGCTGCAGTGACAAGTGATTTACCAAGATCATACGAAAGAAAAAGTGCTGGAACACGATTATTTTGACCAAGATTGATTTTGGTAGGTCTCATATTGCTCGGTGTTGTACCATCATTGTAGAGTAATAAAGCAGCTACGTTATATTTACTTGCTAGAGTACCCTTACTTTGAAAAGCACAACCACCCCGTTTAACAATGGCTACAAGACCAGCAGGAGCTGGACGTGCTGCAAGCCAATCATCATCAGAGCAACCTAAATTAGGAATAGCCGTAATAAGAATATCGCTACTAATGTTAGCTGATGTTGTATATAGAGGATGATTAAACTCTCCTATAGCAGGATTAGTGGAATAAATATGTGTTTTAACAACACCATTTACTGTTGATGACAATGTTGGATTACGGAGAAGTTGAAAATTTCGCAAATTGAAAAATGTTCTTTTTATTTTAAATTTGGTATTTACGGACAGAAAATTTGTAATGTAATCAAGGGTACGATTAAAACCAATAGTTTCAACAGCTCTATTTCCACTTGAAGCTGTTGCAATAGCCTGTAATTCATCAAGATGTTTCATCACATCGTTAATTTGAATTGACGATGCATATCGAACATCAGATAATTGTCTGGAAACATCAATTTGATCATTATTGACAATCATTCCAATTACTGAAGTGGTTAAATTAATAAATATCAAAATAATTCCGACGAATTGAATTGATTGTATCATCATGAAAGTACTCATGAAATGACCCACCAGAAAAATGCTTATCTGAGTTCGAAATATCTTTATTCGATGACTTATATAGACGATGAAAATTATTTATTACTATTATTATTCGTTATATTGACTTGTGTAAGTAGCATTTTATTCTTATCAATTTATAGAGTCGTTATAAATGAAAAAAAACAATCATCAAGTAGTTGAATATCTTACAGCAGAAATATAATGCCGCGTGATCAAGATCTTAAATCATAAAACCAGAAACTCTTCTCAGAATTTACGCCTCTCGTTTTAGAAATGCATCAATTTTTATATTCGGTCGTTGATAAAAATTGTTCATCTCTTTTTATTTATCTTTTTATCGGGAAAAAAAATAAAAGAACCTGAGAGTGTATTGATTGAATAATATTTTAGAATTCCCAGTTACTTGAGATGCTTATGCCATCAATTTTTTTAATTTCAAAAGGATAGTCGAAAAAGTGAAAATGATCCTTGTTTTTATTTAATGTTGACCATGAATGAACCATCACAGAAATCTAATTTGCTAATTTTTTCAAAATAAAAGTCAGACGTCAATAGGATTTCTTTCTTTCCTGCAGAACATTGAATCTCGTTGAACGATTTATCATGCTTTTAATGCAATCAATGGGAGCGTAAGCGAATAACGCTTATCCGTGACGTGTTCTGACTGGAAAATAATCATAGTGGTGATTGTCAGTGCACTAGCTCACCATATGTCTACCAAGTCTTTTTGATATTGTTCAATAATATTAGCTTTAACATTACGCCAAACCACTGTTTTTTTATGATGTTAGTTTGAGCAATGTAGGCACAAATGCTGTCAAACCTGACAACGATCGTTTCAGCTTTTCCCATATTCTGAACCTCAAGTTTAATTCAATCAGTATGTGATCGAGAAATGTTTCTTCAGATGCGCACAACTACTTGATAATTCAGACTGGAATATAATTTTAGTCAACCGCAAATAGAAGCTAACAACGAAAATAGGTTTGATGACTTCGAAACTTCTACGTTACCTTGTAAGTATAAATATATTTATTATGAAAACTAATAGTAGTGTACATTTGTTCTTCTTTTGTTATCGCGATTAGACGCATGAAGCCAAAAGCAACAGAACAATTGGAGATATTCTCTGATACATGAATAATGATCGAACCTACTGTGAAAATCTTGTGTGAATAGCTAGCATCCTTTATGATTATACTCACTCTAGCTGATGAAGATATCGAGACAACCTATGAGAATATTACGATACGTCATTATTCAAAAACCATGTTTGCAAAGTAATCTATGTTATAAATTAATCCAACATCTCTTCTTATGATTTTAGCAACAAAGCAAAACAAAAGCAACAAAAAGACTAAAAAATGATGACATGGCTAATGTATTTCATTTTTGAGCTCATTCGAGTTAATGAACAGAACTTTTCTTCATTATTATGTTTTTCTCAAACGTATTAATATTATTGCTGTCTTGTTATATATTATCTGCAACTGTTTTTGTCATTCTCATCGTTGATACATGTGAAGATATTATGGTGGTGGTGTACATAAAATTTGTTTTTGTTTTTCAGATAGAAAAATGTCTATTTTATTTATTGATTAAAATATAAACAATACTTTCTCAACTGAATTATAAGATAAATTTTTCTTAGATCCTGAAAAATCTATGGATGTATATTTATGCTCTACATATTATATACATTAAATAAATTATCAGGAGTTTAAATTTAACATAAAGATGAATTCTTAAAAAACTTATATTGATTCTAAAATAGTAGAAAAATAAAATCTCTGTTTAAAATATGGAAGAGTATGATAGTCTTCTTTCACTCACATCCACATTGGTTGCAGAAGAAGGGTAGTAAATGCAAGATAAACGCTTGCGGATATAGCATTATACAAGGGGGAAAAGCGCCACTTCCGCACTTCCGTACTTCACGTACTTCCAGATACTTTACTCGTACTTCCATGTACTCCAATTCTACTCCCATCGTACTTCGAAGTACGGAAGTCGCTTTTCCCCCCTTGGCATTATATTTTTCGCGCGTCTATGAATTTGTATGTCGCCCCTTGTTTTTTCTCTAACACACCACAACGTCTTCAAGGACACAATATTGACGCAACAATTATAAGCTATGTAACATTTGATTTTCTTGAAAGTGGTTAAAATTCATCTGAAGGGGTTCGTATCGAAGCAGAGACACGTCATGATTGCTTAAATCCCACACCCTCATCTCTTGGACTTATTGTAGTTGGCATGTGTTACCAGATTCGAGAAAGAAGACGGTAACAAGTCATCTCTCGTTTATTACGTACTGCATAGAATCATTAGATCACTCTTATTTCTTTAACTACAATGTGTACGTATTGAAAAAAGGAATGATAAAACTCGATGTAGCATCAAACACGGTAGTGGTACAATCATTCGTTCCCACATTTCCATTGCATTTTGCCGGCAATGTCGTGCGAGGCCATGAATGTTGCCCTGCAGTGATCTTGTATCCTATGACAATACCACCTGTTTTACAGTTCGTGTTCCATGTTTGAATTTCAACTAGTTGTTGAGGATCTGTTTCTGCCGATAGATGAGAGATTGTCGATTTATTCTGACAATCATTGCGTGACGCCCATCCTTGTCGAAAATTGTCAATACTGACTTGTGTACCACCGTGTGATTGTCCACCATTGTATGATACGACAGTGTCTGCAGTACCGTGAAAGTCGAGAATGGGTAAGGCACGCTGGGTGGGACAATCTCCATTGAATGTACCCGTGTAGAAAGCTGCTGAGACAGTTGCAAAGGCGGCAATCTTTGAAGCTATCGACGGTGTACAGGCTAGGAGGTTAACAAATCCTGCACCTAAACAGTTGGAAAACACATTGCTAAGCTTTCATATATTTTACAAACTTGAAGTATGCTAATACTAACCACTGTATTAATTATCAAAATTTAATAATTTTGCGGAGTCGAAAATATTTCAAATGTTTTTAAAATTGCTCCTATGTTTTTACTAGAAAATTGGCTTCTGTTGTCTAGGGTCTTAAATTTTTTGGCATACACATTAGAGCTTTTTTCTTTCAGAGCCTTCTTTTTGTAGTGTTCTTTAACCTGCAAAAATAAAACTTGCAGCAATGTTGTCGATTTTATCTGAGCTTGCACTTTTTTGCTCTCCAGGAGTTCCCAAGCTTTTAGCGATAAGCAAGTGTCAGAAACTTGCCAATAAATGGAAGCTCTTTGATTATATTTCCTCTGGTTTTGGTGTAACTTTCTCTCTTGAAACGAAGAGTGTAAACTTAGAGGACAAATTACTGCTCCCTCCCAAGATACTAGGGATGTGATGCTAGAGCACTCCACGATAGAGTTTTACTTTTACCATTGAAGGGGTCACGCTGAATAGCGTTTTTTACACAGATTCTGAATAGGATTTTGTTTTGGAAACCTTGAGATAAACAGCAAAAACTGGTACATACCATTACTCTTGCCTGTTGCATAGATTCGAGACGAATCGACGCAGAATGTACTTTGCAGCGTGGCGATCATTGTGTTCACAAAGGCAATCTATATCACTAACTCGTTCTTGATAGCAGTGGGAACAGGTAAAAAAGGACTCACATCATCCACACCGGGAGCAGAATAGGGTGCACCTTGCCAAGCACTCTGCCCATCCGTCCCCTCCTTTCCCTTAGGATAGACGGCGATAATTCCCGCGCCATTGATAAGTACACCTTTTAGAGATAATTGAGATAGATCCTCTTGTTTCGCCATATTCCCATTGTGACCATGAAAGGAGAAGACAATCGCGTGTCCTCGATCATTTTGATAGTTGGCTGAGAGATGCACCTTGTAGTGACGAACGGGTTGACCATTTATCGCGGGAGCTTCCATTGAAGTTGTTTGACCCGATGAAAAGTCATCTGGAAGGGATTTTCCACAGCCAGAGCTCAGTGCAGACTCCGATGGAAGCACCGCCAGAGCAAGAATACTCGCCCAACAGAGTAGAAGCTGTTGTCTCATGAATGTTCTCGAATGAATGGAGTGACACACTTTATATGATTGAAGGAGAGAAAATAACAATGACTAACTCTCTCTCTCTCTCTCAAGCGTTTGATGGCACAAAACTCATTACAAGCAATTTTAGTTTTTCGAGTTAGACAAATATTTGCCTTTCATATCTGTTTCTACATACATAGGTATTTTATTTCACATAATTACATTTTATATTTGTTAAATCTACATTGTGAATCCAAATACACTGCTTCGTATTAGTTTCTGTGCTCCCATTTATTTTTATTCATGCCATACGATACGAAGAAAATAAAAAATAAAAAATAAAGAGAACAGCAAACGAATATCTGATTTCTGCTGCTCGATAAAAATTTGTGCAGTATTTTAGTTTTTCTTCGAGCTGCCTGACTAGAACATTAGAAACTAGCAGGGTATGGATGTGAGTATCCATCTCTTGTATGCCCACACCTAATCTTAATTTATTGACAAAGGGGGGGGGGGG
>OENM01001701.1:0-28340 GCA_900239745.1 Rotaria magnacalcarata | reverse complement strand
ATGGTATATAATAGTTGAGTTTTCATTTTTACTATGACAAAGATTTTGATTTGTGAAAATTGGAATAGGTTAATATTTGCATAGAAAATAATGATATTTCTTGCTGTAATGCAGTAAATCCTCGACGAATTATTTTCATCTTCGAACTCGACCGAGATATTGATGAGATAATGCTGTCTACAAAATTTCATGACAATCTGATCAGCCTTTCCGGAGTTATCGTGTAAACGGCCGGCCGGCCGGACACACTGACCGATTCTATGGTGTACTCATTTTTTTTTGAGTACACAAAAAAGATTACCTCACATATATAATAATGTGAAAATAAGTAATTCTTTCGTAGTAGATAACATTTGAAAATGAATTAAAATTACGGAATTGAGTAACATTGTTGTCGGTATAAAGAAGAAATAAGTGCGGAAACATTGGATTTGCATCCGATTGTTATGTGTACTTTAAAAACTGAACTGAGTCAATTTATATACGTTGTGAATAATACTGAGAAAAAAAACTTTTTTTGAAAAAATCTCTGTACGCCCCCTCAGGGATGGTCTGGCCAATAATGACAATTTTTTCGATAATTCAGCCATTGCTTGACGGATCCCTCTCATCTTCGAACTCGACTGAGATATTTATGAGATCATTCTGTGTACGAAATTTCATGACAATCGGATCAGCCTTTCAGGAGCTATCGTGTAAACTGCCGGACACACTGACCGATTCTATAGTGTACTCACTTTTTTTTGAGTAGACAAAAAACAGCGAAACCTGCAATAAATTAAATCATGATTCAATATTTAGCATCTTTTTTCCTTATTTTTAAACACAAGCAGAGGCATACACGAATAAGAATTAATCGTAATTTTCTCAAACATATATTACTTGTTATTAATAATCATTTTTTTGAAATACATCATAAATTCAAAATTCAACTGACTTTTCTATATCAACTTCGATAAATCTTTTCATTATTCTAAGACAACTGGTTATAGAAAGTGTTCTCTTTCACGCAGCTGAGACTAAATAGAATATTTATTGTTTCTCTATAGCTGGAGCCGAGGTTTAAAAATAAAATCTTTGCACATTAACGTTTTAATAAGTTTCCAGCAAACAAATCCAAGTATTTTGATTAATTCTTGCGTAGATGAAATACTCCTTTTTGAGTTGCAATATCTATCATTCAAAAAACATAGATTCACATCAGACTATTTTTCATAGCCCATCATTATATGTGTTGTCTTATTGCAATTAATGATTATATTTTATTCATGAATTCAAAAAGAAAAAAGAATAAATCAATGCTGAGAGTTTACTCCCCACATAATAAGAAGAGCAATGCACATAGCGCTTAATTTCGTGTATTGATTGAAGAGATGCGATGCAGCCGATGTACATATAGAGGCGGTGACGACTGGGTTGCCATTACAGTATTGCTTGTATGTATCTGCACACGTTTTGCCGCATGCTTCATTAGCACATGATGGAATCGAGACAACTAATCGCTCGACTAGCTTGCATCGATCTCCAATACAGCAGTTACAAGAACATCGTTCGCTGTCTACCAAAGGTAGAAACATGATTGCCAAGCAGACAAGCGCAAGAACCAACACTTTTGCCGATTGCATTTGATTTTAGTATCAGAGGATAGTATCACTGGGAGTTTTGAAACCTAGAAGTTTTCTTTTGTACTGAATAAGTATAAAAACCAAAGAGGTTCGTCTCTTTTATAACTTGATGATAACTGAAATGCGTCATATCGGTAATCAGTAAACAAATATTCGAAATTTAGATGTAGAGGGAATCAAAGAGACTAGTATACGTACATAACATACCCACACATATCACCTAAAAGGATGATAATATGAGATTTCAAACATGTTAAGATAAAAATGAAACTCATTGATAGTTTGCCAGATGCTACACGCTTCTACTTCACTGATAGTAGTAGTTATTGCACAACAGATGGAAAGACGGATAAAAATTCATGAATTTCAAACTAAAGTGTAATAACAAACACAATGATCAATATGGAGATTGCTCTCCTTTGAGATACGCGTTTCCAGACATTGAACTGCTAACGTGCGGGTATCAGTATCACTGCGATAGTGTTTATTACTAGATTTTCCAGCAGGTACTCGCTGTGTGTTTGAAGATTAAAAGAAATATACAAGATCTTTTTTTATTAGTATAGCGAATTCATATGTATATATTTAATTTAAACTTAGCACTTAATGATTCGCGTCTAAGATAGAAAATTAAGTATGTTATCAAATAAAAATCGCTAACGTAAGACAGACGATTCATTTCCAATCTAAGGGACCAATATAACATTGACAAGTTGTCATTCACTACGCCTAGACAAAAGATACATCGAAAGCAAATATACAAGCCGAGTTTTCCATGTGTGATAAAAAATCTGGCATCATTGTATCAGCCCCCTTTATGAAAATGCTCACCTAAGTGTGCGACTACAAAAGACAAATCTTCTTCGCTTTAGTCTCACTCGTGAATGCATGCAAGAAGCAATTTTCTTTTATGCAATTATCAAAATAGATTTGACAAATAACTTATTTCTGGGATTATACTTGACCTTTTATGTGTACTCAAAAAAAAAATGAGTACACTATAGAATCGGTCTGTGTGTCCGGCCGTTTACACGATAACTCCTGGAAGGCTGATCAGATTGTCATGAAATTTTGTACACAGCATTATCTCATCAATATCTCGGTCGAGTTCGAAGATGAGAAGAATCCGCCAAGAAATGGTTGAGTTATCGAAAAAATTGTCATTTTTGATCAGACCATCCCTGAGGGGGAGTACAAGGATTTTTCAAAAAGAAAAGCTTTTCTCAGAATTATCCGCAACATATATAAATCGTCTCAGTTTTCAACGCTGATTCCGAATCTGATACTAGTTTTGAACTAAATCGTGACTTTCTAACGGCACATCGCCTGAAAACAGTCTCAAAATGCATAAAAACTGCATCCAGGAACCAAAGTGCCTAGTTTCTCATGATAATTTTGGTGTTCAGACACAGGGATGTGCCGAAAGGAAAAAAGTGGGGTGGGGGGGGGGGGGGNCCCCCCCCCCCCCCCCCCCCCCCCCCCCCCCTGTACCCCCTATGGGCACATCCCTGTTCAGACATTCTAGAATGACTCATATGTTCCATGTACTTTTTGCAGTACACATAACTCTCGGATGAAATCCAAAGTTTCCACATTTTTCGTTTTTATTTCTACGAATGTAATCCTACATTAATCAGTTTCCATGAAAATACTACGTTTAGTTAGTTAGAAAGAAATTTCTTGTGTTGCATGCTGCCATCTATTGACTTATTTTCCTATTTTGTATTGTATAGAAGAAGAACGACGCAAAAGATAAAGATCGAACCAATCGAAGTTGTTTTTGTCTTGCATCAGTCTTGTGTTCGAATCTAATATAAAGTAGTTTCATAAGATTGAAACGAAAACTATGAATTGGAATCATTTACGAGATACTCTCATCGATGAATTAGCTGTTGAAGGTCTCGATGGTTGTACATTTGATCATCTATATTCAATTGTTAAACCTTTATTTATTTCGCTTAATAATCAATTATCTACGGATACATATCTTCGTTCATATATATGGAAAGTACTTCTCTCATGTTCGTGCATTGAACTTTATGAATTACCAGAAACCTTCCAAGCTATATTATCATCAAATGATCTTGCCATTGAAAATTCTGAATTAAATCATCGTGGTTATTCATCAACATATAATCAACGAAAATTACTTTCAAATAAATCCGATTATTTAATTCTGGATAATATTTCAAATGTCGATCGTATGCATCTTGTTGTTGAACAAAATATTCGTGAATTTCGTATAACACAAGGTCGATTTGATACAAAGCAATTATTCAGTAAATATGAATATGCACTATTGGAATGCATATGTAAAACACGTTCAAAAGGTATACCAACATCGGGAAATGATGGCCTATCGAAAATTTTTAATATTAATAGTAAATCATTATTCTATTATCTTAAGCAATTAATATCATTAGATATAATCAAAAAATTAAATCTAACACGCCAATTAGTCGGTACACTTAAACAGCCGATATTAATCATGACACGTTACATAACAACAAGTGATTATCTCAATTCAAAATATACAATAATCGATCGTTTAAAAACATATTTAGAACAATGTAAAAATCAATCGTGTGAACGAAATCATTTGAAATCCTATTTGTCATTAGGTGAAAAATCATTTCGTTCATTGATGAGAAAATGTAAACGTTTAAATTTAATTGAAAAATATAATAAAACAATGAATGAGCATGATTTGAAAAAATTTATCAACAATGAAGATGATTCAATTAGTTTAATCTGTATTAACAATCGAACACGTTTACGTTCGTATACATTTTTTCGTTTAAAATCAAATAATATTAGTAAAGATGACGACGAAGAAATAGCATCATCGAGTGAGGATAACGAACAATCGGAAGACGAAGACGAAGTCGAAGTTGACGACGATACTATGATGGCCGGTGGCGATGATGAAGATTCCGATATGTTTCCTTTATCGGAAGCATCGAGTCTACTGGATCAAAAAAATCTTCGTTTATACGTCGATCGACCATTCCATTTTCAGTATTATCAATTATTAGAGCAAGTTAAAGATATTGGTTTATCACAACGAGATTTAGCAAATATATGTCATTTGTCATTTTATTTGGCTCGATCGGAAATAAAATCGTTAACAAAAAATATGAAACATATTTCATTGAAAAGTGTTCAACTGAATCAAAAAGGGAAAATTATGGAAAATAGAGTAGGATAACGTATTCTTATTTGCGATTGAAAAATAAATAAAGTTGTTTATTTTAAGATTGTATTAAAAAAATATATGCCAACAGCAGCGACAAAAGCAACACCATCATCATCAACAACAACGACATCGGCAAACATTAATATTCGACAACAGATTATTTCTAAAACACCACGTACTAAACGAAAGAAGTCGAATAGAACGCCAAAAGAAATTGTCGAAACAACAGCACTAGGTATTATTTTTAAAAACGAATGTTGTTGCGACAGGAGGAGAAAAAATAAAGCCCATATCGATTGATGAAGTGTTTCATTCAGCAAACTTTCGCAACATATTCTCTTTGAAATTGTAAGAGCATAAATTTAATTGAGTTCCAAAATTGAAAAAAAAAATCTCAAGGATAAGTACAACGTTATCGGATCGTATGATTAAAAGACAATAGGAAAGGGAAACGCTAAGTTCATAATTAGTCTACGTTAAGCGTTTTAAATCTTTTTGGAAAAACTTGTGCACTCTAATTGTTTTGAAGATGAAACATCACCAGTTAGTTGAGTTATTGCATGTTCGATAGTATAGATTAACACTGAGCTACTATATTCTAGCTGAAAGTCCATCATCATCACAAGCTTCTCCGTCGAATCCAGCATCATTAATTAAATGTGAACCCCTCGATGCTGAACATTTGGACAATGAACCATTGCTTTCTCGTCTTGTTTCATCGGAAATTCTATGGCGTCCGTCAATTCAAACTGTTCCCGCCGAACCTCCAAAGAAAAAATCAAAAACACGAGTAAATCCAGTTAAACGAATAAATATTAAACGTGAACATCGCCTTGATTTAATTCGTTCGTATATGCAAGAACACCCGATATGTACATTAACAGATTTACGTGCTGCTATTATGTCAAGCGAACGTGATGAAGGCTTAACTATACATATGGATCGTAAAACATTGGATAAATTGGTTGACGAACTGGAAAAAATTCATAAATTTCTATTTCGCTTTACAGCCCGTGTAAAACAATCACGAACAATTATTTGTTTAGCAATGAATACCGATGATATAGCACCGAATTGTGAACGCATACAACAATTTAAAATTGAGTTATCACAAGAAACAATTGAAGTTCCATCGACAACACAAACTAAATCTAAAACAATATCACAACAACGATTATCTAACACAACAACACCAACAGCAACAACAACAACAACAACAACCGATCAATTAGATCAAACAGTTGAAGAAGAGAAACCACTTGATGTCGATTCAAAAATAACTATTGATAATCTATTTAATAATGGTTTAGAAGAAGAAAAAATTGCTTTATTAAAAAAGAAACCATTAGAAAATATAACTGGCTTTGGAAATTGTTATGGTTATGTTTATAAATTTCAACGATGTGCCATTTTACATAAATTTCTTTTCTATTTAATCTATGGTTATGAAGGCAAAGTTGATACAGAACCGTTACAAGTACGTATGCTTAAATCAATACTTTCGCAAAGTCACCAAAAAAATGGATCCGTCCTCAGAAATAAATAGTTCACTGATGCGTGTAGACTAATCTAGGAGTATTTCAAAACTGATAATATTTTTTTAATGTATTTGTTTCCTTCTTTAGTCTACAATTGATATGGATCAACCAATTGTATCCAACGATCCTGAAGTTCAATCTATACTCAATTCAATTCCAAATGCTCGTCGTTACATCGGATCAAATCAATGTGCTAATTGGAAAACATTTGTACCACCGTTAGATACGCGTGGTCGTTCCATTCCAACTGGTTGTCTTTATTTAGATGATTTTCTTATGTGCATGCCTGTATCAATATTTCTTGCTGTTGTCTATGTACCCTATAAAGTTCCTGGCCTAATGGAATTACTTTCACATCCAACCAAGCGTTACATTCTCGTTCGAGATCTTCCAGCTGAAATGCGCTATCCACTTATTGTTCGTCGTCATTATCTATATCGTATAACTGAAGTATTAAAATATTTATCAACACTTGGCTTGATAACATTTGTCGATCGACCCATTATCAGTCGTTTAGAAAAATTAAATACATTAATTTATATTCATCCAAAAGCGTATCTTATTAATACAATAAATCAAACCAATAATTCCAATGAACCTATTGAAAATATGCCAAATTATCCAAAACAAAATTATCATTTTATTTCATTGACCAATGTGAATCGTTTTTGGTTTGATTTAATTGAAATAGCATTAAATACATATCGCATTAAAATTTTCTCACGTAAACAAAATCGTTCACATATTGTTGATATACTTAAACAAGCAAATAAACCAATACAAATAGAAAACATAAGTGAAATAAAAACGCCACTCGGAAAACCCAATGGACCAGCTGGTTTTGATTATGATTTATATTTATTTTTACGTAAATCATGGAAACTCCCGTATAATAATAAACGTATATTGAAATTACTCAATCGAGAAGCAAATCATTGTTGTATACCTGTTTGCGAACTACGTGTTCCTATTGATGTGGCTCTCAAACGTTCCTATACAAGACATTTAGCTCAAAAACGTAAGAATAATATTCGTAAACGTAGCATGAATATGTTAGTATCAAACTTCGATACAGAATTGAATTCTTCATTTCCAACACCATTATCTTCATCGACATTTCATAGAACAAAACGAAGTTTAAATACGTCTATTAAACCATCACATAGTTTCGAAAATTATGGTCATCTATCAAGATATATTATTCCATATGATTCGTTAAATCAACTGCAATTTATTGATAGACGTAAAAAATTACTCTTTCAATATATTAGAGAGAAAAATAAAACAATTCTAAATCGTTTCAATGATATTCTACGGGATACATCAGTCAAGAATGTTAATCCTCGAAATAATAAAAAGAAACGTAAATTAACCGAAGAACAAGAATCAGATGATGAAGGTAATTTATTTGTTCAGGGGCTGCGAGTGTTGCCCTAACCAGGAGCCGCGCCCTCAAGGAATCCTTCAACATAAAAATGAACTTTTCGATTTTGCTTCTTTTTAGAACAAGTCAATTCAACAGCACTTCGTGTACGTTGGTCGCCCATAGAAGAACGTGTTATATCATTAATCAATGCATCACTTTCATTTTATTTACCTCGTAAACAACCCAATACTCCTGATATATCTCAAGATTCGAATCCTACCGGAAGTCGCCGCCCAGCGGCATTTCTACCATTTAATAAAGAGCTGTTTCGTGCATGTCTTGTTCGTATACTTCCACGTTCGGCACGTTCAAAAACACCGCAAAATGTTGTACGTAAAATAAAGAATGACATGTTACAACAAACACGCATCAGTCAATTGGAACATTTATCTGTACTTTGTTCAACTGATACATTTTTATTATCATTTCGTAATGAATCGAAACGGTATCTTAAGCAACGATATCGATCGAATGAACATTTTTTTCTTTTGCTCTTCGAAAGAATTTACATGAAATTTCAAAATTTTATTCGTACGGGATATTTACATTGTATTCCACAAGGTACAATTGAGTATTTACCGAATACACGCGATGAACTTTTAAAACAATACAAAATCATTGGAAAACCATCCGTAGAATTACAAGCATCCGATCCATCTGAGTACGTATTAATATAAACTTCCCTGAGACCATCTCCAAAGCAACGAGAGAGAAAAAAACTTTTGAAATGATTACTCAGAATATAGGAATTCTATAGATTCGTATTTTATCTTTTAATCTTTTTGCTAGATCAACAAAATCAATATTAAGCTCAACTATAAGTATGGCAGCACATAGTTCTCTATTGTCGAATGAACGTTCCGGTACAACAAAAGCATTTATTCTTCATTATATATTTTCTCAATATCCTGAGTCATTACTCAATGAAATTGTGTATCGTTTAATGCATACAGATGCAGTTATAACATTAACAAAATCGAATGATATTCAACGGAAAATAACAAGTGAAGCATCGACATTTTTAGCTGGCCGAGCTTATCATATCAATCAACGATATATTTATCGTTGGTATACATATATGCCAGCTATTGTTCTTCATGAAACATATTCATGGATAAATGAAAATATTTTATCAAAGATAAATATTAATGATATTCGAGATGAAATGATAGTAACAATTGATATTGAACAACAAAATAGTGTCGCTATAGCTGCATCATTTATTACATTTTTTGATTCAAATCATTTCGATATACAATTAGCATTACCGAAAAGTCTCGATAATGAGCCCGAAATGATTATGTCAAAGATGCATAAAAATGAAAATGATGATGAATCAAACACGGATGATGACGATAATAATGATGACGATCACGAACGAGTTTTTGAACAAGTTCTTCAAAGTGCACGACGTATTGATCAAACGCGTTACGAAAATATTAATAAACGAAAACTGTCAACGGATAATGAAAATTCAAATAAAAAACCACGAGTAAGTTGAGTGAGATATTTACTGATTAGAACAAATTTCTATGACCATAGCAGCCAAAATCTCTATTTAAATATGAGACAGATATGTGCAAAATCAGTCCCAAACATCGGAACTGGGACCAAAACGTTTTTTTTTGTTTTCACACATCTCTACATAAGATCGATTTTTATTTTAGTTAACAACCGATGAAAACGATGCTTCCAGTTCACGTACAAAATCGTCTACTTCGAATCGTCATCGATGTTCGGAGTGTTCAAAATCATTTATAAATCGAACAAGTCTTGTGCGTCACCGTCATCGGCAACATGAACAACATCATCAAGTGAAATCTGGCAAGACAGCATTACGTCCAGGTTCAACAACACAAAATCCACTTGGTCGTGGTCGTCATGCTACGGATACATCGTCGCTTAGTTGTTGTTCAATAAAATTTGTTCTCTCAACTGAATTTCTTCAAGAACAATATCAACATTTCCTCATGCAAAAATCTTTATATACGATTGATAAATTAATCGAACGTTTTCCATTGTATTCAGCTGTTTACGATCAAGAACAACAAATTGATTATAATGAAAACAATTTATTATATAATACGATTCTTAATACGCACGAATTCGGTTTAACATTCTATCAAATCTATAATAAAGTTAAGTCAATGATGGCATTTAGCGAATGTGTTAAACAATTAAATGATTATCTAACACGTGGAATTATAATTGCTGGCGGAAGTCGAACACGAATATATGTACATCGAAAACATGCACGATCATGGCTTATCTATTCGATACGTTTTCGACAACACGATAATAATAATAATCTTGAAACATTATTAACAAGTGCTTTTGCCGATTCAACTCCAGCAATGGCGAATATAGATATTGATACAACACCGGATAATAGACAAATAAAATCTTTAAATTTGCCAAACAGTGAAAACATATTAAATAAAAATAGTCAATTGATTTCGGACCAATTCGAAGTAAGAATACTACGTATAAAACAAAAGTATTGTCTAGACTTTGAGCTGAGAAGGCAGATTTTTCATATCCTATTCAACTGTATGTCTATTTTGATCGTTCATCGCTCTCAATCCGATATTCTCTAGTCTTTCCTAATACATATATATGTTCTTTTAGCGTATTGTTTTTGTTCCTCGTCCATGGAAATCAACTGATGGTTCGATAAATTTTGTTGTTTTACAACGTATGATGGAATCATTACTTTTATATATAATTGATCATCCCGGTACAAATCTTGAGCATATCTATGAACATTATAAATGTGTCCTTCAACCAGTCGCTATTAATGATTGTATTGAATTATTTCAACAAATGAATTGTTTAGAAACTGTTCAAGTACCATTGAAAAAAACTATCGAAAAACAAATTAATCTCTATTCAAATGAACATTCAGATGATGAACACGATGATGAACACGAGAAAGATCAAAATATTCAATACGATAGTGACAATGATTTTGAACGAATTTTATTCAAAACAAATTATGATTATCAACAAACAACACTTTATTGTTTTCCAACGTACGATTGTTTAGCGAAATTCGGTGTTTCATTTCCATCATCGTTGATCAATCAACAGCGAGGCATCGATCGAATGCCTTTTCCTAGTTATTAATAACCCTGTGATTTTTCTTTTGTTGAATCACAAAAAAAAACAAGAAAGGACAAGACGTTATCTATTGCTTTTATATCATCTGTTTGTATGTACGTTCTAGTACACTGAAGTCTTGATCTTTATTTCTAAATTGTTATTACACGTGTTGTAATAATAGAATAAATGAAAAATTAATCAAAACCACAGTAGTTCATTATTCGAGGATTTTAAATAAAGGAGCCATCCGAACTATTGTTACTTAGTTTTGAACCTTTTGTAAGGTATTCTTCACTCAGAATTGAGAGTCAAATACAAAATCAAAAGGTAGATGCGAGTGCATTCATTCAAGTTTCATTTGATAGCTCTTAATTCACTCCACAATGTGCTTACGATTATGAAAAATATTTGCATCTGAAGTTTGGAGCTATACCGGTGTAAAGGTAAAAAATGATGAAAATTTGTTTCCTAAAAAAAACGATTTTTTGTTACCTTTTCTCACTTGGTAAATCCAGTTATGAATCCTCCATGAATTGTTTTATTGCATCTTGTAGAGCTCTTCAAGCTGTATCGAACCATAGATAAATAAAGGTGTAAAAACACTACCAACACGTCGAAAAATGCCTTGCACCAGAAGCACTATCATACTCTCAAACAGGAACATGAAAATAATGATCCCAGAGAAAACATTATGAATTTTCATAAAGGTGGTGTTTTCATGATCCAATTACCGTAACTAAGAGGATCTAGTGGTTGTCGATTCATTAGTTCAGTAGCATACCGTAAAGTGCAGTACTTCTAGGTGTCTATCATTGAATTCTTAAAAGTCCGTCCCAGTTCTATTGAAACTGCACAATCAAGGTCATTCAATTTGCTGAATTCATCATATGTCTTGTCGGGCGAGAAGTTCTAAGGGTATCATCGTGAACCGCTTGAAAAAATATCAAACTCTCAAATTCTTATGGGTGTTTTGGTGAACATACTGAAAGCTGGTGACACTGTCAATGACGACCTGCAGGCACCATTTTTCTGGAAACGCTCGGCGGATTGAATTTAAATTATTTCTGAACATAAATGACATCGAGTTTCATTTATCATTCAACTTTCGTTCCAAAAAACTATCTAAAAATCGATGAATTTCGAAAAAGTAGAATAAACGGTTTTTTTAGTCATTTTTTGTCAACAGCAACTTATAACTAGAATATATTAGATGTTCATCACAACAAATGATGAACTTTCGAAAGCCAGGAATTAAGCATAAGATATGTCTCGAGAAGTCGGTTCGATTTAATTGTAGTACATGGGATTTTAAACTAGACACCGAGTATTGCATAATCATGCCACAGGTGCTTTGAGAAATGTTTAATTTTCCGCAACTCCATATCAATATTGCTGAAACTTACACTTTTCACGATACATAACACACCAGTGTTTGCTGAACAAGTAATACAGATGTTTGATTATATGACATAAATTTTGTCAAATAACATTCAGCTACTGAATTCCAACTCTCTGGTAAAAAAATACGATTGAGAAAAATAATTTGAAAAATCTCTGAAGGGGGGTACAGTGAATTTGAAAATTTTCTTGTTCGTTTTGAATATATTTTTTCAATAAATAAGTAGATGACAGTGCGCTAATCTCTCACTAGATAGAATTTTATATCACGGAAGCTTTTTTTAAATGTCTAGAAGAATTGAAGTATACTATTCAGAGTGCATATAAAAATTTTCGGTATTTTTCAATAAGTTTCCACACAAAATTCTAGAGGAAGCTAGGGTATTTTTTTCCATAGCAACGTCGTACAGTGTGTCTACTTTAAATCCATATGAGATTGAATTCATTAAGACTGACACCTTGGGAGATGCAACCTAGTTAACATAAAGATTTTGATCAAAGTGCTGATCTTATTTAATTCATAGGATATATTTGAAACATTGATTTTTTTAACCGAATAAGTGCTTAGTAAGACCTTTTCCAGTCAAGCTCTATGCTCCCCAATATGATCTGACTATCATATAACCGTAGGTATCAAAATCGAAAATTCTCTAATTTAATGTATGCGACACTAGTAATCCACTTTTCAAGATTACAACGTTTTTAGCTCCTATTCTTCGGATAAGTATCTCCATTAGAGAGATAAGTAATTCATAATGTATTCTCTGGGATCATTATTTTCATGTTCCTGTTTGAGAGCATGATAGTGCTTCTGGTGCAAGGCATTTTTCGACGTGTTGGCAGTGTTTTTACACCTTTATTTATCTATGGTTCGATACAGCTTGAAGAGCTCTACAAGATGCAATAAAACAATTCATGGAGGATTCATAACTGGATTTACCAAGTGAGAAAAGGTAACAAAAAATCGTTTTTTTTAGGAAACAAATTTTCATCATTTTTTACCTTTACACCGGTATAGCTCCAAACTTCAGGTACAAAATATTTTTCATGATTGTAAGCACATTGTGGAGTGAATTAAGAGCTATCAAATGAAACTTGAATGAATACGATCGGTTCAACCGTTGTCATGATATTGAAAAAATACGAACAGCACTGAGGTGTTGAAAACAAGTCGGTGGCGCTTAAAAATTTTTCTATGATGTTTCAAATCTAAAAAATTTGGATTCACATATAAAAATGAATGCTCTTTCAAACTAGATAGGTTAAATCAAAATCAAACTTTTTTGCCGGCCGACCCCTATAAAAATGTTCGGTTTTCTCGTGGAACCTCTCTTAAGAGTTTTTTATGCATGGAAAATATTATTTTGCATCTTACCTGATACTTTGACGAATATTTTTGTTTCGGCAAAAGCTAATCACTTTCGTCATCATGCTTCTTGTATATGAGTGTCGGTAAAATGAAGATTCGCGGTCAGACTGACACCCTCACAATTACCGAAATAGAATAAGTTGCGAACATTTTGCTGACAATTTTTTTGATTCGTTCTTTCACACCAAAAACGTGGCTACATTGGCTGTTAACAAATCGAAAAACAAAACTATTCGGTGAATTTCTGTTTTGATTACGTTCTTTTGCGCTTTCTCATCAATTGTGCTGACGCTGTCTACTTCGACGAAGGACAGAATGGTCACTATTGATAGTTCGTCTTCATTGTGTTGCTGTGAATTTCGATCCTACTCTTGGCATCCCTACTATCCAGCCAGATAAACGTTGAAAAAACGACGTTTTCACCCGTAAAAATGTGCGCTTTTAACGCGTAAGAATGCCGTTACTATGGGCTTAATACTAAAAATACAGATTTTGAAGCAAAACGATTTAATTAAACGCTAATTATAATGATATCTAATGAGCAAAAGTACATTTTAATGACTGATATGAGTAGCGATGAACACTAGTAATCGCTCCGTACTAAAATTTGATCTAATTAGCGAACGTAGATTTTAATTTTAAATGTTTTTATGTCTGTGATGGGAAGGGGTAGGGAGCCGCAAAAACCTCGCTTTTAGACTTAAACTCACTATTTTCTTCGAAAATATGTGAATTCCACAAAATTGCGACAATATACTCTTTCTCAGATCAGTTACTCAATGAACGTGTAGCTCTTATTGAACTTTTCTTTTTTTTCCTAAATTATTGTGATGTAAATGTAATCTTTAGAAAGATTGATAGTAAAATAAATTATTCACATTAAAAAAGAAAATATAAACTACTAACTGCACTTTTCCGACTGTACATGAAGAAAAAAAGAGTTATATACGCATGATAAAACAAGATAGGACGGGATAACTTTTTGTCGCCCCATGGAGCTCTGGTATATACCTGTTAAATATTGAGAAAATGTTTGTTTTTGAAAAGGGTGGGGATAGTGTGGGTAAGGGCTTTGCCCTTACCTACATACGCACCTACACCCCGCCCTGTTGTGTGTATTTTTAATGAACATGAGTGTGACCGATAGGTGACGCCTTCTCTTAAATATAGCACGACGAGATGGACTACTTTATCGACGAATGGAGAAAAAATATAAGATTGTCTAAAACTCAGTTCTAGTTGTACACTGATGCCGATCGAAATGAAGTGAACGCTGCTTTATTCGTACATATACTCAGATACTTTTCTTCGTTTGCAGATCGTTAATATAATCTTTTTTCGATAGATATGGCAAAAAAAAGTTGGAAAATTTACGATGATAATTTTAAAGAAAGCATGACTTTTCCCCAAGGCATTCCATGGAATTTTCATGATCGAAATCGCATTGGTGACGTGTACGTCGTCGTATTCAAAACTGATCAAATCAACCGAAAAACTGCTCACCATGCGATTTTAGTTGATGTGGCGGGATCATCGAATGAAGAAAATATGGAGGGTGTTTTAGTACACTTAACAGCGAGCACGATAACTCAGCAGGTTAAATTCCGTGTAGAAGATGACCCATGGTCGAAAGACTGCTTTTACGAAACCGTTCGCGTTGGCCAACTGACAACTACAAAATCGAATCCACAGTTTTGGGCCATTGATCTACATAACAAAGTAATCGGCAATTAATACGAATTAAATAATTGAATGATGACGATACGTTTCATCATAGGCTTATGAACTCTATTGTGGTTTTACTGATCAAATGACAAAGATTAAATGGTCGTCGTCGGTTAATTGCCAAACCTTCGCTCGAGCGTTACTAAATGAATTCGGTCTTGAATGGCCACATGAGTTGCCGTATGCAAGCGATGGATGCTTGCCCGTAATTATTGATATAGCAATTCAAGTAATATCCATAAAAGCATCAAAACAAAAGAAATGTGAAGAAGCTTTCCAAAAAACATCATAATCANTTGAAAAATAAATTCATTCTCATTAATGAACAGATCTTCGAAATTTATCAATTTAAGATAATTTGTATAATATATATTCTATTTCAATGTAAAAATCGTCATGAAAGACTTGATTTTATGACATAAGTTCCATTGAGAGAAGAAAATGCAAGAGAACAAAGAGAAGTGATAATGTATCCAACAAGACACTGAACTTATTTTAATCAAAACAATATTGCAGAAGATGTTGATAACAGTTTTGAAGATTGAGGTTTTTCATTTGATCCGATTTAAATATCTTTCCGATTCTTCTTGTCTAATAATGATCATGTTCGTTGTGTTTAGCTGCAATGTGATAATTTTTCTCGACTTTGATAAATTTCTCTCATAAATATAAACAATTGTATTTCTTTTTCTCTAAAACTTCAAATGTGAATACTCAAATAAAATCGTTTCTGAATATTTTTTTGAAGCTGCGGTTCAGAGTAAAGATGAACTATTCTTCATTTTATGTATATTGTTTCTTTTTGTTCTTTTACCAATAAAGATAAATATTATTCTCGGATAAATACAATAATGATGATTAATATTTGAAAAAAAGCAAAAGGTGATATCGAGGAGTAAATATTATAGATTTAGTCATCAATGAGAGATCGCACAGATAAACGATTAAATATGAAAGATATTATTTTTAGTGGCGTATCCAGAGGGGGGGGGGCTAGTGGGGCTCAGTCTCACCTAGAAGATTATGAGCCCTTTCCCTCTATGTATGATTTATCTTCGTTTAAAAATAGGCTCGATCCCCTCGAAGCGTAAAAATAAAGTAACTGAGACTCCCCTCCCCCGTTACAGCTTTTTTTCTGGTAACGCCGCTAATTAGTCATTGAAACTAACACGTTTCATATTTTTATCATTGCATGATAACGAAATGTTGATATAGATAAAGAACATCATAAGTTGACGCAAATTTCAATATCCATCATGTAAAATTCTCTATAACTTTTCATTCAGCGTTTAACCTTTCTTCATATTATCAATCAAACAACAGTTGAAGACGTCTTTTACGTGGCGCGATGAACAAAAAAATATTTAGCGACGCTGTTTTTTAAAATAGACTGCTTTATAAAAATATAGTCGACAATAATGGAGATTCTATTTGTGAGAAACGCGATAACTTTAAATTGGCTATACTATTATAAACCATTATAATAGCGTCGTGACATGTACACGCTGATACCCTCGATATTGTCCACAGCTATTGCAGCGAGATAAAATAGTATATAAGTAGTCCTGAGTATTCAGTCGAGGATCATGCGAGTCCAAGGGACGAGCGTTATTTGTGTTAATGTACGTAGAAGAAAATCTTTGTAAACCAATGTATATAATATAACGACGAGAACAAGAGAAAAAAAGCGAGAACGAAGGAAAAAAATATATGTAGACTATACATTTTTCATAAAAATGGCAACGTATGGAAAGCCAAATGAAATCCTGACATTGTATTTAAACAGTTGCTGGTTCACTTATATAAATGCCAACTGTTTGTTGTGTACAGATTTGTATATTAGTTTGACGTTGCCCGGTTGCACGATGCCATTGATAAGATTAAATTTTCAAAAACATTTATATGAGCATAATATATAGTTTTTGATTACATACAATATGAGATGGTTGAAATTTTTCACGAAGTTGTTGTCGATAAGCTAAAATCAAAGAAATAATAAAGAATTTTTCCAAAGAACATAATCAATTGCCATCTTGATCATTAACTATCATATGGCACACGATTATGATTGTGAGAAAAAGCTGTATCAATGTTGATGATATACTATCCTATAAATTAAATATACATATATACATATATACATATATTTTTTTTACTGTTTTATTGAATATTTTTAGCAACCCTTCATCAGATTCATCTCCACAATATGGATGCATTGAACGTGGAGGATAATGGTGTATAGTTGAATGTTATTTCGATGATGGCATATCACCACTACTATCTAGACTTCCATAAACTCGGCCTATTATATGTCTAGATATTTAACACACATCGATAGAAATTATCAACATCAATTACTTTTCCTGATCGTATTAATTTTTTTCCAGTTTTACGTCATTCCTTAGAAACCATCAAAATAAAAGCAATTTTTTTTCTTTTTAATATATTTGTTAAATACTTTGATGGTGTGTGTGTGGGTGTGGGTATGGTTGAGTTAAAAATACAGTTACATCCACACCCCACACCCGAGCTCTATCGTGGTGAAGAAATGGACCACTGAAACCCCTGGGGGGTCGAATTCATACAGAAAATACTTGAATCCTGACCTCAAATATCCTACGTGTCTATGTCAATCATGAAATCTTTAAAAAATTTTTTGTGTATTATTTAATACAAATAATCATTTTTATTTTTACAATCATGAGACATCTGACAATAAACAAAATAGACAAAAAAAAATCAAGTTTCGATTTTTACTATCGTTGCGTGCAGGACAACAAGAAAAATAAAAAACAAGAAACAAAAAATCAAACTTGAAGATCATTTAACGTGCATTAATACTAAAAAGAAAAATTTGATGGTGTTTGATTTTTTACATAGAATAATAACACTTACATTTTTTTTAATACCGCGATGGATAATACTTTTCTTCGTACTGTTACTTTTTTTTCTTCTATTAACAACAGAGAAATATAAATAGTAACTTAAAAAACAAAAATACTTACTGTTTCGTTTTACATACACGGATGTGTTCATTAATGATTGATAACAGCTCATTGTCTTTCTTTCTTTTTTCTTTAATTAATTAATTTATCTTTTTATTCATTTTATCGATTTTGCGATCGAAATCGTCCATAGTTTTTTTTCGCTCATTTTGTAAAGTAATGATTATTTGATTATCTTCAAGCGACATATTAATGTCAACTGAAGCATCATTGTGATCAGGAGAAGCATCATTGTGATCAGGTGAAGCATCATTATGATCAGGCGAATTTACATCCAACCTAAAAAATTAATAGATTGTATACAAAAGAACGATCCTTGATATATTCTTCTTATCGATTTTAGTTGAATTCTTCAACTTACCTATAGATTTCATTTGATATATCAGCTAGCGAAGCAAAAACAAAGCAATTAAATGTATTAATTCGAGTTATCAAACTTTTTAAAAGCTTACCAAGATTTGATTCATCAAGATTGTTTTTTTCAATTTTACTTCTTGGCATACGACGTTTACATGGCGAGATAACAACATCTAAACAAAAATGCCACTATTACATTTCGTCGCGTTCAGATAGTTCGCTGATTGAAATAAAATGATCCCACATTTTCATAAAGTTACTTCGATCAGAAACATACTGATCGCATAATGGTCTTTCTTGTAATAATCAAAAGACAGTATTAACATAGCAGAATTATTTTAGATATCTCTATACAATATTCGAATGAACATCAAGCACAAATTTCGGAGAAGTTTTGAATAGTTCTCTTTAGTGTTATATCATGGGCTATTTCTAAGCAAGTTTGTTATAAGATTTTATCTCGTATGCTCAACACTGTTAATTCAATATTCGTGAACAAACATTATAAACACGATATTTTCTTACTACGCTTAGAACCATTGAAAATATTAAGTGTACGAAGACTATTACATTCAATAACTAATCACATATTCATTGAAGTCTCTTATTAGCAAACGAACTCTAGTTTTTTAATAAAATAGGATTTAATATACAACATTGAATGCATCTTGACTTGCTATACGATATCATATATTTACTCTTTCATTTTTCATCCATTCATTTTCTCAGATATGCGTTTTCTTTTTAATCACGTACCGCCTTTATCGAAATAAAATACAATGACGAGCGGCTTTTGTTGTCGATTTTTTGATCGCATTGATTTACATAATGTTTTACATTGTCTACGTGTAGTTTTGTTTAATTGACCTGCGTCACCATCTGTGCCGATATTGATGGCACGCTTCGATGATTCTCCTTCCTTCTCTTTCTGTTCTCTTTCCATTGTTCTTATATAGCTCTTTTTTGTCTCTCTTCTATCTCTCTTCTATATATACGTGTGTTATGTATGAAATTGGGGGACGACTAGAGATGTCAGATGACACAATACACCATCATGCCGACGGGCATAGGCGACACTCTCTAGTTTTGTCGTTACACTCTGAATAACTTGAAGAAGCGAATAAACATCCTTGCCGAGAATGACACAAACTAAACCAACCACTGTTTATCGTTACACCATCAACTACAATGGCATGATAAGTATTACCAAGTTTTTTTTTAATCATTTTTTTCATCTTAAAATATCTAAATCTAAACAAGGAGATTATTTCATTATATATAAAAATGAATACGATTATGACATACTTGGAATTGGAACTCTAGTTAAATGTATATATATTCGTGTGCTTGTGTAACGTTCTTGTTGATTGTTGTGCTTGTCAAACGCTCTTCGTCAGTGTTATGCTTGTCGCACGTTATTGTTGATTATCGTGTGCGTCAAACTTTTTGTTGAATAATAGGCATATATATATATTCATGTTAGACCAAGGAAGATGAAATAACCAATGAACCATAATGATTACTAGAGCATTATCAAATATAAAGAAAATAATTAAATATACGATAAATAACTTTAATTTCTATTATGTATTTTGAATTTTGATTTTTTTCAAATATACTTAAAAAAGTTTTTCTCAATATATGACGCCATATTACATTTATTGTGGTTACGGTAGTTACAGTGACACCTACATACATATTGTGTTTGAGTATATCCTTCCTTCCTTCCTTCCTTCCTTAGATTAGGTATTGGGCATTGGTCTAAATAAATCACTCGTTTTCATAAAACATTTTTTCCAAATTACTGAAATATTTATTTTAGAGTTTGATCTCTTTCAACGACGATCGCGTTTTTTATTTATTACATGATAATTCACTTTCATGATCTTCTTATCCTTTCTTTACATATACGAATATCTATATAACTCAATGAATATGTGAAAAGACAACACAGTTCAAGTATATCGGGATAACTTTTTGAGACTGAATATAATCACATAACGATTTCATATTTCACGTTTTCCCAAAAAATGATTTATTTTGATAGAAAAATAACTTCATGAGAGGGGTGCGCAAGTACGGGTACAACTTGTACTACCATCTACTACAACCTCTTACTCCCCAAAAACCTAGAATTCTAGAATTCATGTACTCGGATGTACTCGCAGGTATTCGCTTGTACTACCTCCCTCTCTCCCCCCCCCCAAAATGTCACGTCAGTACTGTCGAACTTGAAAGTTGAATTCAACTGAATCTTCAACTTTCAGGTGTAGAACTTGAAAATTCAGTTTTCAACCTTCAACTTTCTGGTTTCACGTTATTCGTCTGACACTACTGCCGAATCTTTGGTACGTATGTTTGTGTGTAGACGAACTTATCTCCCTTCCCCGGCATCCACATTATGGGTACATGTGTGTGTGTATACGAACATATGTCCCTTCCGCTGCACCCACATTATGGGTACATATGTGTGTGTGTAGACGAACGTATCTCCCTTCCCTAGGCTGACACCATTGAAGGTTGAGAGTTGAAAGTACAAAGCTAAATTCAAGTTTCAACTTCGACATATATGTCTCTTCCCACCAAATACCTACAACCGACTACATGCGGGTACATGAATTCTAGAATTCTAGATTTTTGGAAGGAAGTGGGGGTAGTGCAACCGAATACATGTAAGTACATGAATTCTGGAATTCTAGGTTTTTGAGGAGTAAGAGGTTGTAGTAGATGGTAGTATAAGTTGTACCCGTACTTGCGCAGCTATGCTTCATGGCACTTTTGCATGCATTTTGAAATGGTTTAAATATGAACTGTTCACATTTAACAGTGCATTGAAACATATGATCAAGTTGAAAAAAGGTATCTTCCTGTATTTATTCAAAACTCTCTAAGTCTAAGATTTTATTTTTGATGCAAGCAATACATAAGTTCTCGACATAGCGCAATGTATAATTGTCTATGAGGTTCCAGATCGCAGTTGTCAAAATAACAACAAGCTAAGGCCTCGTCGTATATGGATGGTGCTTTAGTATTTCTAAAACCGAACGATCTTCAAGGTAGTACTGCAATGCCTTCATTAGTAAATCTCTTACTAATGGGTCTTGTACTGGCTGATGTCCATATGGTGGTTCCCAAGCACGATTTTCTGGATTCCAATTTGGCTGTTTACCATATGCCATGTAATATAAGATAGCACCAATGGACCAGATATCAGCTTGTGGTTGATAGTGTTGTTCTTGTGATATCAAAACTTCTGGTGCACTAAAAATGAAATGAAACCTTTTCTTTGAATGTATCTGGAATTTCTTAATTACCTGAAATTTGGCGTTTCATCATATTTACTTCTAAAAAATACATGTATATGTGATGACTGATCCTCTCCAACTTTGCTTTTCTCTCTTACTCAAATTCATATTTTGATAAACCAAAATCGCAAACTTTCAAAATATTATCGACATGTACAATATTTTGTGGTTTCAAATCCATATGCGCTATATTGTAACGTTGCAAAACCGATACAATTTGTACCAACCGTTTCCATATCAATCATCGATATTGTGAAGGAATATATGCATTGGAGCGCTTAGCACAATGCCTATTTACATAGTGCCCATCTAAAGCTTCTATAAACTTATCCAGACTTTCTTGCGCCAATTCCATGATTATATAAACTGAAATAATATGTATCGTCTACAAATTCGGCAAATTATGAGCAAGTCGTTTCTCTTACCATAACTTGGATATTCCTCTTCCCTATCAACACCCAAGTCGTATACTTGAATAGCATGTCTTTCATTTTTCTCAGCAGTCAAATGGTATTAATTCTCAATCTCATTCATGTAGTAATGAAAAAAAATCCCTACCTCGTGAAAGTTTATTTATCATCTGAAGATGAAACAAGTAGAAGTTTATTAACAAGAGAATCAGCTCTGGTATTAAATGTTCTTCCAAGTAAATTATTTTAAAGAAGAGAAAAATAAACAAATAAATAAATGAACTGTATCATATGTTTAGATAAATATTATGAATCAGCAATTCGAATGCCAACTTGAACACAAGGCACCTGGTGATCGATTGAAACAGATCATACGAATATGCAAACATTTTCTATTAATCAAAGTCAACTTATAATGAAAATGAATAATGATCAAATAATTAAATATGATCTTAAATTTCTACGAATTATACAAAATCAACGACAACATGAAAAATTATTCGTATTCGAGCAAAATCTATTGAAGAGTGGTAAAAGAAAATAACATTTGAGAAGATTTTATCTTAAGAAATGATATTTCTTTTTAATTTAAGTTCATCAATATTTTATTGTATCGAATTAATCTATCGTTCGCCAGCTGTTATTGATCTTTCTATAGGTATAGTTCAAAATACTGAATTTAAAAAAATCTTATTCAAAGCATTGGTTCGAGTCTGAGTTCAAGAAATGCATAAATCTGAATGCAACAGGAGAATTTTATTGTTTCCGAATCGAAACTTCAGATAGAGTTATTATGACATAAATGTTAAAATTATTTTAGGATTTGATGAATATCAATGTAAATAAAGTTATATACATATTACTCTATTCAGTAAGTTATGTCTTTCTATTCAATTCTTTTATTCATAAATCGATTTAATTAGAACCTACGACAAAATTCAATGTTTCATGCCCATAAATGGGTATTTCTAAGTCATTAAATACTTATCGATCATCATTACTGTAACGAAATATTTTGTTTGATGATAAATGGATAGTTTATATTCGTTACTGCTGCAGCTTTAATTTTTTATTTGTGATCACAAAGAGACACTGGAAGAGTAGTGTTACCGCTATCCTCGGTATATACATGATGTTAGTTACACTACTCCACTCTCTAATTTTCTACTTCTAGTTTACATTCCAGTTCTAATACATTCCAGTTCTANGTCGTCATGAATTTGTATCTGAAGTACAAGTTGTAACAGCAATTAAAGGTATTTGTCTTGCATCATGGCGTACAGATCATCGATTCCATCGTACAATAATTCTATATGAAAAAACCTAAAGCATTTTGTTTGGTAAATAGAAAATTCAAATTCAATTTCTATTTTTTTTGTTTAATTTTTTAAACGCTTTATTTAGATTGAACCATTAAAAACAAATGACAGCAAGTTGAATTGTATCCGAAACTAGTTGTACAAATATTGGTTTATTATCAATCAATGTTGAAAACAATTCGCGATATTCAGATAATTGTCAAGAAAATAACTGTTTAGTTCAACAGATATTTTTGTTTGTTGTTTTATTTAACTATGAAAGTACTAATATTTGTAAATGTGATGAAATAAAATGAAGAAAAACATAGGCCACCACACGAATTTCTATGGAGTGTATTATATGTTTAAAGGAAAAGACGTCAGCATGAATTGTGCCTTTTACATTTATTATTCAATGTGAATCATCAAATTCATCATTCTGTTGAATTAACAAAATTAACTTTCTCGTTTAATAATAGCCGAATATTCGGATCATGTGTAAACACTTCATTGATTAGTAAATAAATATTTAGAACAAAACGATTAATGTTATCTAAGAGAATATGGACAATGTTCTGTATTTTATCGTTGTTCATTTAATACTCTCTTTCTTGCTATACAGCTCGACGGATGAGCCTATTAATAAGTAGCATTAGTTGTTGTTGAGAATGAAACAATCGAAAAGTGGCACTTCAACTTTTTCTGACGTCAAAATAGCAAATAGAAGTTGTACGCATCTTTACACTAGCATTCAAGATTGACGGAGTTAAGCTATTTTATTCACTTGTTTATTATTTTTCTATTGGTTATCAGACCGCTAAGCTATGATTTATTTAAAATTTTTAACATTATTTTCGACGCTACTATTACTTGATACTTCCATCGTTTATCCTGTAAAATTATCGGTGTATGAAATGCATTTCAGCTAGATCTACAAATTTATTCAAGCTAAGAAAGTGACAAAGCTTTATTTTGTTTCAAAAATTCCTAACACATATTTCATTCTGTATGTGATTTACAAAATTTACTGACAAAAGAAGCTTCAATATCATTAAGAAAAAAGTCAGATTGATTTTCGCCATAACGCATAAACATGAATAGTGGCACTTTGAGTAGGATTTCGATGACATAACATACTTGATAAATATCCAAAAATTCATCGACATAACCAATATAATGCACACAAAAAGAACCATAAAGAACATATGATACCGTTAATGCTTCGACAAACCAACGATAGAAATTCATGTAAGTTATAGGATAGTCGTTATTGACTAATCCAAGCAATTTAAACAAAAAAGCGAATAGAATATAAACGAATAATAATACTATTTGTTTGATCAATAAAATAAATCCATACCAATATTTTTGTTCTTCTTTGTATGTCCACCATGGAATAGATTCTTTAATAATGCGAGCAAAATTGCGAAAGCCAGGTGAGAAGAGAAAAAAAACCAAACAACAAAGAAACAAAGCAAGATAAGCCTCGAAGAAAAACAATTGAATGGAGAATGTAGTGATAGAGTGAATGAATAGCCACAATCGCATATTAATAATACAAGACATCTGCTTGTCTTCAGCTGGCAACAATTGAAGATATAATGGCACATATGTTTCATTTGTCACTAACATTGATAGAATTTATCTGGTGAATATAGACAAAACGATTATATTTAAATAAGATGTTGTTGAAATACACTTGTTTTCTTCAATGATCAATGTCGTTCATAGATTAAAAAGCAGTTATATACGTGTATATATATATATATATAATGAGCATATTCATTGACCGTCGGTTATGTTGTTCATTATTTCTTTTCTTTCGCATCATAGCCTGAAAACAGTCAGAGAATAAATGATCATTTTTTTATGTTGGTTCAATCAGACGCATATGTTTATTATAGAAGAAAATTTCANTCTAATTTGCGGATAAATTTGAAAAATGATTATTTCAATCAAAATCATATAAGAGACAGTCATTCATATAAGCATATACTTAGGGCATACCAAAAGTAGTGGCCCAGGTACCTTATTTTTGTATAGAAGGCTTGAGGAATTTTTCTTCATGTGTGAGGTGATAGAGAAAACGAAGCTCTATTTTTTTTAGCTATCTGATCATATTTCAAGCAATGTCATAGTAATGAAATTTCGATAAGAACTGTTTTTGTGTGAAACTCAACTAATGTGAGGGCCAAAGTGAATAGCTGCGTTTCGGATACATATTATTAAAAATTGAAATATGCCACATGATGCAGCGTGAGAAGCTCTACAATCTACAAAATAAAGCATATTTTAATTATATTTTTTTGTTTTTTGAAAAAAAGCATAACTTTATGCGATTAGTTTTCATCGTTGCGAAAATAATTTTTTTCCTACACAAACAAGAAATTTCATTTTTCTTATTTCATCTTTTTATCATGTAATACATTTTATTAAAAACTAAGTATATCACGAGGTGCAGCGCGAAGAGCTCTACAATTTACAAAGAACAGTTAATTTTAATCCTATGTTTTTCGTTTTTAAAATTTTGTGCCATCAGTTTTCACTGTTGCGAAAGTTGATCGCACAGAGTTTTGCTTTTTTTAAAACAAAAAGTACACAATTAAAATAAGCTATTCTTTGTAAATTGTAGAGCTTTTCACGCTGCACCCCGTGGTATACTTCGTTTTTTAATAAAACGTTTTAAATGAAATATAAAATACAAAATGTGTGTGTCTATTCATTATAACCCACCCGCTAGTTAAGTTTCACACAAAAACAGTTCTTATCGAAATTTCATTACCATGACATTGCTTGAAATATGATTAGATAGCATAGAAAAATAGAACTCCGTTTTCTCTATCACCTCATACATAAAGAAAATTTCCTCAAGCCTTCTATACGAAAATAAGGTACCTGGGCCACTACTTTTGGTATGCCCTAAGTATATGGTACAGTTTATACATCTTTTGTTTTCAAAATGGAAAAAATCTGTATAATCAACTGTTCTCGCTGTGAACCAGATCAGTTTTTGATACAACGAATTTTGTTTCTTGTTGCTTTGCTTAACGAGTCACATTGAAGACCACAACCGATGGCTGAATTTGGACTAATCCATATCTGTTCCAATTCTAACAATATGCAATGGAATAAAGTTAAAAGAAAATGATTCATTAATTGATAAGATAAGAAAAGGAATTTGTGGTATATCAAAAACTAATCTGGCTTACAGTGTGGAAAATTGGTTTTATACAGAATTTTCTTCATTTCGAAAGCAAAGGATGTATATATAAAGTAAGCTGTCCTTTATAATTAGTAGAGCTTCTCACGCTAAATTGTGTGGTACATTTTGTTTTTTTCAATGCAATGTATTAAGTGATTAAAAATTGAAACACAAAACGCGACCATCCATTCTGTTCTATCTGTTATAATACAGAACAGAGATGGACGAGTCGCGGGGTGACACCGCCCCGCCCTGCGGCGTGGCAGGGCGGGGCGCAATTTTTAAATAACGGGGCGTTGGCGATGCACCGCATTATTTCGCGGTTTTCCCGTCCCGCCTACTAATACTACTGTTTTTTTGTCACATTACATGCAAATCAACAGAGACATCTTTAAATATCTTTCATGAATGCTTTTCGTCCTTTATTATTGGATAAAGGAGATGTCGAATGGAATGAATGTTTAACAAATACATGCATTTCTTTATGTATATGGGATCAAACAGACTACGCGAATTAATACTATATTAACCAATAATTCATCTTAAAAGGATGAATTAAAACTGAATTAACCAATCATGTTGCTTAAGGAGCTCCCCCCTCAGGAATCGTTATTCGTGGGCCGATTTAGCTGAAATTTTCAGGCAAAATGTATGTTGCGTTAGCTTAATTTTCTGCAACTTTTTGGCTCATAAAGTTTTTGCTTTAATGAGTTATTGACAAATTAGTCCCCAAATGGTGGTCTTCGTACGGTACCGATTTCTCTGACTGTCAAAGAGGTAGAGAGCTACTTTTTGTTTTAAATACAAGAGAAGACCTGAATCTAGAAATGTATATAGAGTTTTTCTCGAAATTCGATTTTGTTCCGATTTTCGAGACATTTTCATGCAACAACTCGGAATTTAGCACTTTTTGACATCGGTGTTATCCAGTTATCTCGGCAAAGAAATAGAATTTCGAAAAAACGCTATATATATTTCTAGACATGGGTCTCCTCTTCTATTTAAAAGAAAGTAGTTCGCTACGTCTTGTACAGTCTGAGGAATCGGTACCGAGAGCTCCAAAAAAGTGATTTTGAGAAAACGAATAAACAAGTTTGTGAGATGTGTAAATGGGTGTGAATGTAACAAAAGTGCTTAGTGTTATATATATTTGAAATCAGCGTGAAATTCTCTTTCTAAAATTACATAATTAAATCAAATATGAAACAATTATTTTTTATTTCACTATGACTGTCATGACCCCTATAGTGGAAATTCATCATGCATAAAGGACTCTAAGCAGAAACGACTACGTTTATGGTAGACATGACGGTGAGATGTATATGACAGTGTCATTTCTATAGTAGTTTCATTTTGATCAATTTTCGTCAAAAAAAGATTTTAG
>OENM01001700.1:0-28371 GCA_900239745.1 Rotaria magnacalcarata | reverse complement strand
TACTTGAAAAAGGTATTTCATATTCGATTTCTCACACCATGCCTATTACTGTAACGGAGATATGAGGCGAGTTCGAAAGTATCTCATTTTGTTGCAAAATGTGTTCTCTCTCTGAATTCATCGATAAAAAGAACGATATAATCTATATTCAAAAATTCTAGCCGGATTACTGAGCTTATGTTATATTTTCCAGCCATTTTCGCTTGATTAATACTAGCACATTTTCATTTCGAGTATATGTTTCTTTTCAGATTTTTCGTGATTGACGCTTTCTGAATGACTCTGTCTATTGATGCAAACCACTTTCAATCATAATCAAATTCCTCTTGACACGAAAACAACTAGAATTCGACACTGATTCTACAATTTTTCACAGCACTGTATATATATATATATACGTGTATACCAGTAACCATCTCATCAAGTCAGGTTCTTGGTTTTTTTAGTATTTATATATAATATTTCTCGCTTCCGAAAATAATTTCTTTTAAATTTTCATTCAAATTATAACTAAAATAAACAATCAATATTCTTTATGTTTATAGCCCATTTTTAATAAAAATTCCATCATAATATTTTAAAGAAATGTTCTACTTTGTGTATCTACAGTTTACTGTATTAAAATACGGAAATAATCGTATAAAAGACCATCATGTATAATAAAAATCAAAGTGCTGCGAGACATTAAAAAGGATTCTTTTAATTTTAATTTTAATTTTATTAAATGAGTGAAACACTAATTAATGATTTTTATTTCTGAATATTTAGTCTTGTAAAATGTCTATAACAGAAGAACAAAAACATATTGTTAAATCAACAGCATCTGTCTTGAAAGAAAATGGCAAAGAAATAACTTCCATCTTTTATAAACATATGTTTGAAGCTCACCCAGAATTATTAAATATATTCAATCGTACAAATCAAAAAGTTGGAACACAACCATTGGCATTAGCTAATACAATTTACTATGCTGCTGAAAACATTGATCATTTAGATGTACTTGCACCACAAGTTGCACTGATTGCTCATAAACATCGTGCTTTAACTGTTTTACCAGAACATTATCCTATTGTTGGCAAATATTTACTTATTGCAATAAAAGAATTTTTGGGTGACAATGGTACACAAGAAATTTTAGATGCATGGGGAGCTGCTTATGGTATTATTGCTAAAATATTTATCGATGCAGAACAAGAATTATACAATGAACTTGGTCCAAATGAACATGATAAAGGTTTTGTTCCATTGAATATTGTTAAAAAAGAAACAGTTGCCAGTGGACCAATCGTTGCTCTTACACTAGAACGTCATGATGGTGGGAAAATGCATACCTACCATCCAGGACAATATATTACACTTCGCATTACAAAAGATGGTTCCTTTCATAATCGACATTATAGTCTTTTGGAACCATTCGATGGTAAAACTTATCGTGTTGCTATTAAAGATGAAGTTGATTGTGATCCAAAAGGTTTTGTTTCTAATGAAATAATTGACAATTATAAAGTAGGTGACACTATCTTAACAAGTTTTCCAGCTGGTACATTTAAATTAGTTAAAGGCGCTAAGCATCATTTATTTGTTGCCGGTGGAATTGGTATAACAGTTCTTTCATCATTAATTTTAGAATTACATACAGAAAATAAAGCAAATAGTGCAACATTAATTCATTGTGTAGCAACACAAGACCATGCTGCTTTTGCTGATCAATTAAAAACAATTCTTTCGGAAAATCAATATAAATTATTTTGCCAGGGTGAAAAATTAGCAAAAGATGATCTACAAAAGATGTTAACAGTAGATTCCCATGTATACATATGTGGTTCATTACCATTTATGAACAAAATTCAAGATTATTTAGCTGAATGTAATCACCCAGTATCTCAAATTCATATCGAAGCATTTCAACCATCACTTAGTATTTTAAGAGATGCTGTTAAAGACGATGCAAAAACAAAATCATTATAAATTTTGCAACGAACAATTATTGAAAGACTATGCTTTTGTTCTTTTCACAAGTCGTTCATTCTCATCAAACTTTTCCCTTTTAGTTATTTTAGACCCTAAAATCCGTATTTAAAATAAAAACTAATATTCAAAGGTAATCGTATATATAACGGGCGGGCTATAAAGAATTACACTGTTTTGTTTTCGTCATAACTCAGTCAGTTTTGATGCTATTGGCCAAAATGTTTTTCAAAAAAATTCGTCATTCAATTCTCTACAAAACCATATGTAAATGATTTTTGTAAACTACCAAACGACTAAGTTCTAAAACGAAGAGAACAGGTTTCGAAAATGTTCAACTTTCTAGCTCAAAAACCGTTTTTTCTCAAATTTGCTTTCTATGAAAGAGCTACGAAGGAACCAAGACGACCATCTTAAAGAGCATTAAATTCTAGACAAGATTCATGTCTTTGAAAATTTTCTTGATTAAAAAAGTGTAAAAACTTCAGGATAAATTTTTCACTTTTTTGGAAAAACTCAACTTTCATTTCATGTTTTGCTGGTTGCACCAAAACGCATGCAATTTAGTAGGAAAACGTNTGCACACTCGTTCGAGTCATTCAAAGTTTTGCTTGCGATTGGTTTTCGTGAAAACCCCAATTGAGACGTTTCGAACGAGTTGTCGAAAAATATCGACTTAATACGTGAAGGTCACTTTGAAAGAAAATCTTTTCAAGGATATCGAAAAAAGCGTATTTGAAAATGCTGGAAAATGTTTCTCCCGCAATTTAAGCCTACGTATAAATTGTCGAAACGTACTCCAAATATTAACGCATTTTGAGCTTGAAAGTTGAACATTTTCGAAACCTGTTCTCTTCGTTTTAGAACTTAGTCGTTTGGTAGTTTACAAAAATCATTTACATATGGTTTTGTAGAGAATTGAATGGCGAATTTTTTGAAAAACATTTTGGCCAATAGCATCAAAACTGACTGAGTTATGACGAAAACAAAGTAGTGTAATTCTTTATGGCCCACCCGTTATATATATAATCATGAAAACATCTAATTAACTCAAATGTATTCAGAATTTTCTTCAAAAACAAAGTTATTATGATACCAATATATAATATTTGCTAGATTTATGATGAACTTTTCAGAAGTCAATATCTTTGAAATAACAAAAGTCATTGAGAGATGAAATTCTATTTGACATCTGAAACAAATAGTATTTAAATGGAATGTAATATAAATGAAAGTCTTAATAATTCGCTTGGTTCTTTATCGAATATTTTGAAACTAATCGGAATAAAAAATGTTCTTTTACCCTATGTAGCTACTACTTTCACACTCCTTCTACATTGTGTTCCACAAAAAAGATAAACAGAAGAATAAATAAATAACTCTTTATCTAGTAATAATTTAGAAGTATATATATATATTGAAATCCTTCGTTTATTTTACATCAAACAATACATCAACACTATAGTGAACGGTTTTGATGGTGTTGACAGTAGGAAAATTCTACTGTATATGAAAGTGAAACTAAACAGATTTGTTTAAAGTTTACTGAAATAAAAGTTCAATGTAACGACAACTGATGAACGTACATTTCATTACGAATGTTGCTTGTCAAATATGATAAAACACAAGTTAGTCAAGTTTTTCGATAAGTCTAATCCTATGAATGTGAAAACTAGACTAATGTTCGACAATAAGAATACGATTGAATCATCGTCAATAATTTAATTAAACTTAAAATTGGATCAGCCGCATTTTACATGTTGCAGTATTAACATGGGGCATGTTTCATCTAGAAAACTTTTAATTAGCCTCTTTGTCCAAAAGCATGATGTTCTTTTTTTGTTTTGTTTGTATTATTCAGTCAATGAAATATAGTTCTGTTTGTCTATTTAATGAGTATTCTAGTTGCATATTTGATTTCAATAAATTAGATAATATTTCATACAGTTTCAGTGTTGTACTTCTACACAGATCAATAAATGATTCTATCAACAATCCGAGTCAGATATTCAGCAAAATACAGTAAAACATTTTGAATGAAAACATATAGTAACTATAACAGATGTAAAAGAATATTTTTCTTCAATAACATTGATAATAACGATCTATTATTTGAATTTATTCTTAACCGTCAGCGGTTAGATTGATTCTGTTTCATTTATTAGAACTATACAAATGATCTTGACACCTAGCAGTTTTTTTCTTTTAACGTGAAAAATATGTTTCTCAATGTTGGCCAATTGAATAGCAAGCTGCTCGATAATCGGATTAATCAACGAAATAAAATATTCTTTGCTATCGTTTATCAAATATAAGTACGAATAATCAATGAAAAGATCAGCATTTGACTGACGAGCGATTAAATCGACTGCAGTACTTATTTAGCTATAGAGAAAGAGAGAATACAGACGAAGCAATGTTTTTACAAGTATTCAACTATTAGTTGAAATGAGTAGACCATTAATTAGATTTTTCTATGCAGTAATCTGATCATTGTACACTTCCCGTTTCTATTTTACAAAACAAACATTAGTTCTATTGATTGATCACTATCGCTCGAACATTCGAGATCAATTTCTTGCTTCATTTGGTGATGAACAAACAGGTAATATATACTTATTAATATCGTACAATAACTACCATATGCATTCGAAGTGTAAAACAAAACAAAAAAAATGAAGAGACACGATAGTATCACATGTACAATTTTGTTTTTTATCAAACACAACTTGTAACTTAGTATGAGTTAAAAATAAACTAGGGCTTTATCTTCAACAAAAGAAAAATTCTTCCGTACAAGAAAATTTGTACTCAGCAATGCTGTGCGCAGAAAGACATCGCTCTTGAAAGTTTTTTCTGTATCGAACAAAATCAATCAAAATGTTGAACAAAAATGGCAATCTGTTTTCAATCATATAATAACAATTGCAACGTGTACAAAAAAAATAAATATTTATTTCTATAATAAAAAAAAGTCTACAAATGTGAATTGAACTTGCGGAAAAAAAACGACAACTATGATTTGTTTATAATCAAAACAAGAACCGGGCATTACGATGCGCTAGAATACGGACGGTGAATAGACATTCGTGCCTCGTTTTGTTCTTATTTTATGATCATGACCAAAACAAACCAAATAAATAACACAAAGTATCTGAAGTGAATAATTATTGACGATGAATTCATATTAATATGAGAATAAAAATATTCTTCTTTCTTATCATTAATCAATATCGATTGTTGTTGTCGTACAGACATGTTCTCAATTAAACTTAATGTTACATTAAGATATCGATCATCTACGTCTTTTGAATAAGGTATAAAATAGTTCGTAATCATCTAAATTAAAAATCGATTACATATCTTCACATTGAAAATGACAAAAAGAAACCTTACAATAGGAAATTCAATTGAAGCAATCTCAACATGATTTGGTAATTGTTCAATACGTAATCGATAAAATGCATTATTAACTATTCGATCAGGTATAAAAGATACTTAGTTAATTCATTAAAAAAAAAACACAGAAAAAAAACTTCTTACTGATTGACTGAATATTTTGCCAAAGCAAGTAGAAACCTGATCCATTTCTTCTCACAATAAGATCAAGTGGCGGTAACGATGAAAAGATGTCAACTTAATATTGGGAAAAAAAGAAGAAGAACAGAGAAATAAAATAAAATAATCGATCAAACTAAAATCTAAATTTTACTTGTCTTTCGATCTGTTTGACATGGTGGACGAATTGAACCGTAAACCTCTGTTAGTTCACACGAACTAATATTAAAATAGAACCGAAAGGATTTTTTAACTTTTAATCCAACGGCATTTATATTCACTAAGTAGGTACAATTAAAACGTAAATCATATAATTGAAAATGATTTTGTATTGTAACTGCATCTCGTCTGTAACAACATGTATAAACATCTGAATGACATGTGTGTTCAATCCAATAAATATCATATTGTTTGATTCGAGAATCATTATTTTTACTCCATGATATATTGGTTTTTATCAATCCATTGATAAAATAAGGCTTTGATATTTGAAAATTTTTTATTGGAAAAAATTCTTCGTCCGAATTGAAATGAATTAGTATTGGCAAACTCATTTGAATATGATTACCGTCGGATATGATCATTGAACGAATCTGAGAAAATAACAAGTAGCTACTTGACTTCTTCAGACAGAATGAGTACATACTTTGAATAGATAGGAGTTGTCTATAGAAAGAAATGGAATGGTGAATTCCAATGAAGATAATGATGATGATATATCAACACTATTTACAAGTGATGATTGATCATTCTCGGATTTCCAAGAGATCTGATAAAAAGAAAAGGAAATATTCATTAAAAATAATGATGTCAAATTATAAAGAAGAAAAAATGTCTACATAAAAAGAAGAGATTATTTATCATCTTATTCGAGTTCAATGTACATTGGATATTATCAAATATATACATCCCATGACTAAGTTTAGTGTTATGAAACTAAAAATATCTAACGTTATGTACAATACATTAGTAACAAGAAAAATCTCGATTTTGAATACGTAGATCTTTGTATAGGATTTTAATTAATAAAAACAAAATATCATTTATATTTTGCACACCTGATATCCATGAACTGATAAATTTGGTTTTTGCCAAACTAGAGTTATGTTCATAGTATTAGAATTGAATTGATAATCTTTGACCGAGAAATTTCTTGGTGGATCTATAATTGTTGATATAGTATACGATTCATTTGCTAAAAGAAATAGTATTCAGAATAAATTTTTCAATATTGTCTTTCTATAGAAATCTTACTTAAACGAAAAAGTTTAGTTGTTATAGAAAATGGTGAATGTCCATATCGTGTAACAGCTGCAACACGAAATTTATACCATCGGTTATCACGTTGTATATTTCTTATAATAGCTTTCGTATTTGAAACTTCTTCTTTAACGAAACCCCATTTTGAAACAAGTTCATATTGATTAATATTTGTTTTCGGTAATATCCATTGTGCTTCAATAACATAAAAAATTGGCTCCGTATTTATTATTGGATGAGAATTCCATTTTAATCGAACTGTCCGTCGACTTTTTCTTTCAATAGCTGTGACATTATATGGTTGAGGAATTTTTTCTAATGTGTTAATCATTAAATTTTATGATGAAAATAAATCGATTGAACTTACTTGAACAATCATATGGTGATGAACATAATTGACAATTACCTGTCAAGCAATTAGCATGTTGCTGATAAAGATCTTGAATAAATATACAACTTTGTTCGCATTCTACAAGTTTTAACTAGAAAACATACAACAAAATAAGAATTACAATTATAATGTTCTTTTTCCTTTTACAAATAAACATAGTAGTATAGATCTATCAGTCAGACTCGCTTATCAGAAAGAAAAATTTAATAGTAATATAATGACTTCGACAGATTTGAGGTCAGACTTGGAATATGTAAAAGTAACTTACTGTAGAACAGATTGCTTGACAACTTTGTTTATCGGATAAAAGAAGTGGCGGATCTAAGTCACATGGGAGAAGGCACTAGAAAAGAGAAAAAATAAGCTTGTTAACATATTAATGAGAAAGAATGATCTGATTTCCAACTGGTCGATGGTCAATGGTTTGTCGATCAGTAAAAATCTTTCTAATTGAATTAGATAGACATTGGACACTCATTAGTTGTGCCTGCATACATATACATTGGTTATCATACGAGACAATCAAGCCCTCATTCCCTCACCTCCTCCTCCCCCGTTCCCTTCCCTACTCTCTGTCTCTCCCCCACATTCGGTCAATCTACTTACCGAACTACATGTGATGAGGCGTGGACAACGCTCCCAGATAGATCGCCATGGTAATCGCAATACATTTGTCGTCTAGAAAAAAAAACGAATCATGATTATTTCAAAAATCAACATCATTAAAATGAAAAGCAAATGCAGAAACATATTTTTTTATTGTATTAAATGACTATATAGACACCTCATTTATTCTATAGAAAGGATAACAAAAACATAGTCCAGAATAAATGAGAATCGGAAGCACCTGTATTGTATGACACCTTAGTTTTTTGTTTTTCCTATTTGAACACAAACAAATCAAATTTTCGATTTATTTGTCATATGGATTAAATTGACAAAGTGAATGTACACACCTTTAGGCTTAATTGAACAAGATAAAAAGAAAGACTAATTTGTGAACTTACCAATAACCGCTTTGTTTTTTCATTAATCAACATTGATGGTAATGATCGATGGTGTGGGTGTTGTTGATTATGATTTCGATATTCATATAAGCAACGAGCTTTACATTGAGCTGATAATAAAGGATCATAACGAATATTGGATATATCTTGTGTTCGTGAGTAGATAATTTGAAAAAAAAGTATTTGTAGAATAAATAAAATCATATTAGATTTGATTGTCTGTGAAGGTATGTTTTGATAACGATCAAACGTTAAAATTAGCTACTGCACGATGTGTATCGGTCGCGATTTTTCCAAAGTGCGAGACGATGGTGAATGTGTTTGGCTACCCACTCGATGATTTTCTTTTCTTCTCTTTGCTCTCTCCCTCTCTCTCTCTCTCTCTCTCTCTTGCTCTCTCTCCTCTTTCTCGCATTCATTTGCCTTCATTATTCTTCGGTCTATTTATTTTTTGAACTTCGACACGTAGAGAAGAACAAGAGAATTCTATATGCAAAGAGAGAAAAAACGGAGAGCAAACTAAATTATTCCATCATTGCCGATCATCAATATATATATATATACGTATATATGAATACATTTTGTCCAGTGTTGAGATCTTCTATGGATTAGAATCACAATCATATATATTTATATATATATATATATGTATGTCTCAAGTAATAGGATATAGTTAAGTCCGAAATTAAAAAAAAAGAAAAGGAAATATCGTTATAGACCATGACGAGAAGAAAAAAAAGAATTCATTATGATTAATCATTCAAGTAGTTGAATAATCAATCTTAAAAAAATGACCTAATCCTTTCGTCGCCTGCTTTAAAGTGCATTTTTTTCTCAATACTTTTGAAGTGAAGAAAAACGTGTACCCTATTGTTTTTATCGCATCTTTTGCTTGATTTCGATGATGACAGATCTAAAATATAGAAGTCAAATTGGAGACGCATGAGAAAAGAAAAAAAAAGTCACACAAATTAGTTTTTTCTTTTGGTGTTGAGTAATATATGTGATCGACTCATAACGGAACGGAAATGGCGTAATAAGACTCCCCCTATTCTTTTGTCAACAGAAAAAAGCGAGACCCATCAAATTAATTTATTCTAACAATCATGAAGTGGTCTCATTGCTGTCGTTGTCAATTTATTCTTTTCTTTTCTTATTTTTCTTTTTTTCATATGTTCATATCTATATGTATGCATAACGCTAATCATCATATTAAATTATAACCATAATTAACTGAATGTTTCCAATATATATATATATATATATTTTGTTTTGTTTAGAAAGATTCTTCAACAAAACGAAAATCTAAATACTGAAGAACAATTTATACATTTACAACTAATTGAACGATCACCGATGAGTAGCACAAACATAACCCGAGTCACGTATCGCTGTTAACACTTGACATTCAATCGTCATTTACTTTTTGATGGATTTGTTTTGACCATCATATCATTTGATATTTGATAAATGAACTCTCGTATACATTTCAACACAAGAAAATTAGTATTCGAAGTCGTTGTAATTTTCGATTGAAACTAATACTTGAGAAAAAAAAAACACAAATTTTATCTATTTGAAAAGAATCACTTTTCTCACTGATTTTGACCGCCAAATGCCATATCTCTTATGCTCTAACACATAAAACAGACGTTGCTCTTTTCTTGAAAAAAAAAATAAGTAGATTATATTAGTCGTTCAAGTGAAATTAAGTCGAATACCAGACTAATTCAAGTTAGAATCTAATCGATAGAAAATTATTTTAATATTTTACTTTTGAATAAACATGTCGGAAAATAATCTATGATTATATTGAGCATGTTTTATCGTAGATCTCATAATAAAATGTACACACGCACTCTTACAATTATACGACATGACAAATTACATAAAAATGACAGAAAAATTCAATACTTGGATCGTAGCTATCTGAATAAATCTTGAATAAATATGCAAGGAACATTAAACAGATTTCAATCAAGCCGTAAAAAATTTCACGATAGGGCTTCCTTTCTTTTCCTTTTCTCAATAAGATATTAAATGTGTCTTTCTACGATACCAGATCTGGACAAAATATTTTATCACGCTTATGAAGGATGTATTCAAATATTCTAATCCTTTTCTCAAAAAATAAAATATTCAAAAGGATCAAAGTTGGTAAAATTATATTGTGTATGAGTATGATCCAAAGGGAGCAGTTATAACAAGATGAAAGTATATCTTACTTGAATCAGAATGTTTCTAAAGTGTTTTCACATCATCGTCGTATAGAATATGATATCATAATCTTTTGTCCCATTTAACATTAATCTGCTCACGAGGGAACGATTCCACAGTTGAAAACGTTCCCTCGTCAGTAGAATTGAAGCTTTACCAACTAGAATGCTACGATAGTTTGTCAAATAAAGATCGTAATTATTATTGAATATTTTCATCGATATTTCATTAATGATTATCCTTGTGAGTATCTGCATGCTCCTTCGAACTAACTAAGTTGTTCCATGAAATACAATCTGATCTTGAATTGTTATTTCTCACAATGAATATTAATTTCAAATCAACAGTAGAATATTTATGTTACGATAAATAATAAATCATTCCTTTAAAATTACACTATTCTTAACAGTAACTTTCTAATGTTATCCACATCGGTTCTCGAGCATGGAAAAACTTTGTACACAAAGTCAAACCTAAATTATTTATTAACATGTGCGATGTAGTAATAAATAATTGTACTTCAGTAAATATTGCTTTCAATTCTATATTTATATATTCTTGTAGTGGCTGTTCCATTTTGTTCTTAGTGTTCTATTTTGATTGGTTTCAAAGATTTGCACTAAATAATGCATAGCTCATGTCTGTTCCACTTCTTTGCTCTTGTCATTAAGTTCATTTAAGAAAACCTATTTTCTGATAAGGATAATCGTATCCAACTACCAAGAAGTATTCTATGTGAGACAGATATGAGGAAGCTGAAAAGTAGCGTTTGAGTAATTGATATCAACTTAAAAGTTATTGTATGGTAGATTTTCATGAAGAGAAAATAAGAATGATGCTATGAAAGGAATTATTTTATGTACCTTTAAATGATATGTAGTCATAATACTAAATTCAATATTTGAAAGAATTATATTGAATAAAACATCCATATCTTCAAACTCCTGTTTCAAAATAAGTCAAGTTCATCGACCATACTAGAAAACTTCATTTACCAATGATTCATTACTACGTAATATCACGTATAATCTTGATTTTCTTAATTATTATTTTAAGATCTTATCAACACGAAGTTTTACCTTGTGAAAAATAAATTTACAAATTAAGTATATTAGTTTGTATATCCATCAAACTACTGATAAATAGATAGAAAGTAATTGCTGCCCAATAAATTGCTTTCATTATGCATTCGTATCCGAGTATGTTTTACTTAAAGAATGCTTTAATATTTATAGTAACTGTGTAACATGGCTAAATTTTCTTGAAATAAAAAAATCTCATGAGTGCTTTTAAATTATCTTCTTTTTGATGTACAAAGAAAATATTTTGGTTACAAAATACGAAGCCTTTTATATATTTCTAGTTAATCGATGAGGCTTCTGTACAACTCAATTATGCTTATTTATCCGTCTCATCTACCTTTAAAGTTTGTGTTGAATTTTACGTTTACGAAAAATAATTCTATTGATGGTTCTGTTAATTTGTTGATGCCATATAAATATAAGGAAGTTTATTGTAATAAAGAACGTTATTAGAACGTTGACTTTTGTAATTGTACTTTTTTGTTTCGCTCGTTTACACAAGTCATCACAACCCAGACTGATCAAAAATGTTACTTATTTATAGAAACAAAAATAAACGAATAAACTACAGTCGGAAATGTTCTTTTTATAACACATCTGCTTATACTAGACTTGGTGATTCTGTTAAGTTGCGTAATTTTCTTGTTGCCCTTTTTTTGATAATATTAGATGAAAATGCTGCTTAGTTAGAGACAATATAAAAAAAAAGAGTGAAAATTTAAAGCACTCATGTCTCTTCATGTTATTCATCTTTTAATAGAAGCAACTTCGATCTAATGAAATTTTTTTAAATCTAACTTCATCAAAGAATCAATATTTGAAACCACAGTTTATTATTCTAATGTTTCATAGAATTGTAGATCATTCATTATCAATCAAAAAGAAACGATCTACATTAGTTAAATGTATGTTTTACTGTGGGATTGAGTTTAAGTGTCCATCGACAGAGATCATGTGCCTACGCTAACAAAATTACATAATCACACTGGCTCATACCCTCAAAATTATTCATTCAATTATGCGGAACAAATGCAGCAAGTAAACGTTAGTCTGAAAAGTACAAATTTTCATTTAGCTATAATTTACAGAAAAAGTTTTAAGAGTTCTGCTTTTTTTAATAAAAAATATTATGGGGCGAATTTTAATCTTTTCTGTCTATAGCTGTACTTGAAATTTCACTGAGATTTACAACGTAGTATTTCATAGCTCAAAATAGTCTTAGTATCAACAGAATTTGAATTAAAAGTCACCTTAAAATGATATTTGAATATATTTGATGTTTTCTATTGCGTTGATAAATTCTAAGAGTAAATTACTACGTATTAGAAATCAGTAATATTATTCTAAAAAAAGAATGAATCATTGTTCATAAGGATAACATAATAATTCATGAACTATTTTTTCATTTCCCAATAGCGCATTTTTGCGTTAACATATGATAATCGAGTTCAATAAGACAAAAAAAAACAGAGATCGTGAGAGAATAAATAATTTTTTTATCAGATAGAAAAGAATTTTTAGACAAATGAAATCTATTTCTTATTTTTCTTTGGTTGAAACTAAGTTCACAATCGTATCTCTGTTTATGTATAATAACCACTGAAATCTATCGATTGTGATTTTGTTTGTATGATTACCATTCTTGGATCTGGTGGCTGACGAATTCGTCGATAAGATTCTTGTGGATTATTATTTCCACCAAGTTGATATCGATCCCGAACAAGAAATTTTTGTGTATAATCTAAACCAGTAAATGTTTGCTGAATTTTATTTCCTTTCGTTCGATTATTGAGATAATTTCGTTGAATGCTTTGAATCTGTTCTTGATGTTGATTTCGATCGTTTAGTTTCTTCAAAGCATGTTCACAAGATAAATGATGAGCAGACAGAACATGACCATTTTCAAATGTTTTCAAACACAGTGGAAAACCGGCACATGGATAACGCATGATTTAAAAGAATTTTGATTTTTTAATATTTTCAGTTTGTGTACGTTGCTAGACACTTTTGAATTTCAAGAAGTATGAGAAGAGAAAAAGAAACACATTAACTCCATCTTAGAGAACACCGTTAAAAAGATTTTTTTCTTATTGAAGAACGAAAGACAGCCTATTTTCTTATTAAGTATGAAATTTATAAAAAAAACCAGGGTCATGTGTACATTGACCGACAGAAAAAATACGAAACGATCGCACTGTAAATAATAATAATAAATGTAGAGATAACATTACATATGTCAACAAACGACGATAGTGAAAAAGAATAAATGCGCTACTTTTATCTTTCTTTTGTCATTTTTTTTATTATACAACGATGTGGTACGGTATAGTCGTTACTTTCGAATATACACAAGCACTTTTTATATTGATTTATTATTGGATAAGAGCATTAGGGCGTGTATTGTTTGTTCATGATGTGGAAAAGAACGTTGGGAATGAAACTATTCTTGTCACTGGAGCTGGTTTGTTGAAATTAAAATAAGTTTTTTGTTAAATGATTTTGAATAATTAAAAGGTTCTGGTCTTGGTCGAGGTGTAGCCAAACGACTTGCAGCATTAGGTGCAACAGTAGTTCTATGGGATGTTAATGAAAAAGGAAATGAAGATACAAAACGACAAATACTTGACAGTTGGCCTAGCGCGAAAGTTTATTCAATGAGAGTTAATTTATGCGACCGAGAAGATATTTATCGAACTGCTAAACAAGTTAGAATATGAATTATTTTTAGTTTTTTTCTATTATCTATTTCTATGTTAGGTCAAAGATCAAGTAGGAGATGTAACAATTGTAATAAATAATGCTGGTGTAGTCAGTGGAAAATCACTACTAGATATTGATGATGCGTCAATTCAACGTACATTTGATGTTAATATTATCGCACATTTTTGGGTAATTTTTTGTTTTAATATGTATACTTTCAAAATTTCAAGGCTTTGACAACATTTCATTTTAATTTATTTTTGAATTAATATTCATATCATTGTATATATATATATATATAGTTTTTGAGCATACATTCAAAGTTCATTTGATAAAATATGTTTATCTCCAGATGATTTTGACACGACAATTTGACCAAACGATACTTCCCCATGGAGCATATCTCATAACATATTGAAACAGGTTAAGATCTAAAAGGTTTCTTTTCTTTCTTTATAGTAACTCTAGTAAGTTTTTTGGTAAAATGACGCAATTGATCTAAAAATCATCTTCAAAACTGCGATATATGTACGCAATTTCAATACAATCATATCTTTCGATAGGACTATTTTACTTGAAAAGTATCAGATTTCTCTAACATAAAGTTGACATTCTTCTTTCGGTTTGTATCTATCAATTTTTCGATGAGCTTGTCTTTTAAAAAATTTCATTATTGATAAACTTGAATTGAAAAAATAATTTTGAAAATGATCTTGATTGGATTATGACATATTATTGAGAAATTTATTACAGTGAGCACAAAGAAAAACAAAATACCTAGTAGAATGACTATATTCAGGTTCACTTTCTGGACACCTGTAAACGTTTCCTTTACGAATAATTGAAACCTACTTGAAAAGCAGTTTTAAACTGCATAGAAGTGTTACCTCGTTGCTGTAAACCATTTTTTCTTTAATTCTCCTTCATCAATCGATATACGAATAATTTTTTTTATTTTGTCTCACGATCTTCAATTGATAGGATACTTTTAATTTAGGTCCTTAAATCATTTCTTGGTTCTATGTTAGCTGCAAATCGTGGTCATATTGTTACTATTGCGTCTGGTGCTGGTATATTTGGTAAGTTTATTCTATATAAAGTTATTATGTTTTTTGAATATCTTTTTATAAAATTAAATCTTAAGGTATCGGTAAATTAACTGACTATTGTTCATCAAAATATGCTGCTGTTGGTTTACATGATGCATTGACAGCTGAATTAAAACAACAGCACAAAGATGGAATTCAAACCACAGTTATTTGTCCGACATTTATTAATACTGGAATGTTTCATGGTGTTTCCGGAACGTAAGAGATTTGGTTTTTTCTCTCGTCTTCTTCTCGAATGAATTATTTGAACATTTTATTTTAGAGCTACTAGTGTTAGTTTACTTGATGAAAATTATGTTTGTGATTCCATTGTTGAGGCTATTCGAAAAAATAAACATTTTGTTATGTTACCACCAAGTACAACTTTATTTTATATTCTTAAAGGGTAACGTATAAATATTTTTCAGTTCATTTTTTTTTGTTTTTTATTCATATGGCTGTTTATTTAGATTATTACCTAATGAATGTACTGATAGATTTCTTCGATTTTTTGGTTTATCAAAAGCGATGGACACATTCGTCGGTCGAAAATAAGAAACTAAAAATGATCAACTAGAATTGAGACATTTGAATTTGTTACATGATTAATTCCATTTATAATGAGCGATTTATTATGTTGCTGATCATTTATTTTTCTATCTAATAAAGAAAACAAAATTATTAAACATAGATTTTTTTTGTTCAAAAATTAATTCTAATCAATGTGTCTCACCTTGATTATTACCATGAAGTAAGAGAGATAATTGTTCAGCATCATTTCCAGCTGAATGTGGTATAATTAATTCTACTGGTTTATTAAATTTAATTCCATGTGGACCACAAACAACAATGGGACTTAATAATTGACCATGAAATTTTTCCGTATGTGAAGCATCTTGATGAACTTGAAAATAGATTTCTTGTTGAATATCTTCAGATATTGCGCCCATCGGTATAAATAATGATACACCTAGAAAAATTTTATGTTTTTCCGACAGAATAAAAATAATAAAAGAAAGAAACAAATGAAATAAATACCTGTTAAAGGACAAGAGAGTTTTCCACCGTAATAATCCATGATACCACGAGCACTACCGATAACATTGGCTCCATCTTGTATTGAATATGATCTTGAATAGGAAATTTGTTTTTTTTTCTTAAATAAAATAAGAAAATTATTAATTTACCTTGTTTCACCAACTTCTTTAATAGTTTTATCTTTTAGACTTGATGTTGAAGATTCAGATGACGAGGAAACAATAGTTTGCTGTGGAATAAGCGAAACAGGATCATGATGAGTATAAACACGTGGCTTTTGTAATGATGACTTTGAATGATCTGATGAACATAAAGTACTATTTAACTGAGGATTTTGTGTTTTGCTTGAACATATTATTTGTTTTGACAAAGATTCAGAAGAAAATTTTTCATTGAAATTAACTGATGGATTATGTTTCTTATTGATTCCATTTCCTATTGATGCACAGTTTCTAGAATCAATACACATTTCTAGAGATATATTCTTCATAGTGGTTATTTGTGTTAAGAATTGAATTAAATACTATACTTAAACTAACAAATTAGACTGGCAAGAGACGAATTACTTGATTATGTGAATATTCAAAAAGAAAATATAGTAAGCAGATCAATCACATATAAGATCGGATACATAAAATACAGTAATTGATGGCCACGCGATTTTTATAGATGCATTTGGTGGTGAAGACAAGAGCGAAATTGAACAATTATTTGAAATCACAGTGCAGTAAAAACTTGATAAAAATTAGATAGTTTCCTATGAGGACTATATATATATTCCTTTGAATCTACAAGACAGCCGAATTTATAATTCTCGCTCAATGCTAAGGTGCAGATATTTTTCTTAAATTCACTATAAATTTGTCTGCAACCATCATGGGCACATCTTCAGACAAACTTCTGTTCTTTTACGAAGAAAAATAATGGAACACATGAAAACATTTAGTTTTATTTATAGGTATATTTCCTGACGAACACTTATCTAATAGAAAGCTAAGGCGACGAAATAGACTAGTTAAAATTTCGCATATCTTGTATCGCATAATATTCTTAACTTTCTATGGCTTCAGTTTTTCAAAGTGTTATTTGATACTTTATGATGTATTCCCACATGTTATAATATGTAGTACTTAGAAGAACACACAGCAAAATCGATTTGCTCAATTCGAATAGAAAACTCAACTCTTGCGAGTGTTGAATGAATGGAATACTTCTAAATCGTTCTAGTTTCCGCTAAATACAAACAGATTATTAAAATAATTTTTCACTGCATATCTTGTCAAAATACTTTTTTTCATTTATGACGTTCATATTATTTTTATATTGGAATCAACTACATATGTTCGTAGCTATATAGATAGTGTCACTTCATACAGAGAAATCGAGACGTTTGAGCTCCGTTCTAATTTACATAAAAAAGTTAAACTATTTTCGACAGGAATATGCCTAATATATGCGTGTATCTTTGATTATGAGCAAATAAAATACCTGTTCCATGTAGCATATGAATCAATAGTTGAGTTTATATCAGTCATGGTGGATTTATCGTTAGAATCTTTTCGATTGAATCTAAGATTATGATTTAAATTTATTTGTTCGCTATAATTTATTGCTGGAACCTTTTGTAAAATCAATGATCGTGGTAATGATGAATTTTGATTTGTTGATAATTCACTAAAGAAAAAGAAAACAATGAAATAAATAAAAAGAATATGATCGAAAAAAATTACTACGCTGCAAGCGAATTTGTAGAAATAAATTTCGATTCATTTTCAGTACAATTTTTTTCATATTGATTCAGCGATAAAGTACGATTCTGAAAAGAAAATGAAATTTTTCAAAAACAAATCATTTGAAACAATTAGATTTACCGTCTTAAATTTATCTCTTGAAATTGAATGATCATTATTATTTATTTTTGAATTTTGCAATGATCTTTGATTATTCAGTAAAGAATTTGAAAATAATACGTCAGATTGATATTGAACTCGTTCATTATCTGTTGTAGGCATGTCGAACAGTGTTTGCTTATGGTTTGGTAATGATACTGCAGAAGTTTGTAAACATGTACTATCCTCTTCTGCTTCGTTATCACTGACGTGATGTGGTAAATCAGTTAAATATGTTTTAGGAAATTTATCTCTTCGAAACACCATAGGATCTGATAAAACTCTCTGTAAAGAGCTATTTTCTTTTTTCTTTATTACATCTGAATCCAGACTTGATTGATCTTGAAAAGAAAAGTTATCTGAATCACTTAATCTTGTGGAAATAAAATATTCATCTGATTTTAATAAATCTTTTTCAATAAATCGATCATTACTCATCCATATAGGTTGTTCTTGTTGAGACTCAATCTGTAATTTTAATGTTTCATACCAATTTCTTGAAGTATCAACATTAATAATTGATGTAAATAAATAAGAATAGAAATATTCAAGATGCTCAGCATTTTCAAGCAGACGTCGAGAAGATTGTTGATAAAGTATTCCATAGTCATTACGAATTTCTTTAATCACATTACGATTCGAAGCTTTGAAATAAATAACAATAGGATAACATTCAGCATTATTTAATTGCTCAATAGCTGATGGACTAATATCTAATAGACAATGACGATTCTAAAACAAATTCAATGAATTAATATTTTTATACTAGGAAAGAAATTGATCGCTGTATCTAATTGAGTCAATAGAGTCTGAAGTGGGCGATCCGAGATATATTACTTTGAAAGATTACACATAATATCAACACTAAATTAGATACACTTCCTGGTGTGGGCGACATAAAATTGAGATTTCAATAGATGTTTTCTCTTTGCATAAAATCTATTGTAACAGTCGTCGATTGTGAAATATTTCAGCAAAGATTACAAAAAAAAACGTCAAAACTTTTCTATGACTTTTCGAATCTTGTGGAAATTTCAATTAAGAAGAATTTTTCGATTTTAGCTCTTTTCTTCTCGTTAAAGTCATTATTAATCAAAAATCAAGAGAATCAGATGAATGCATTGTTAGGATAGTCTAATATTAAATCTTACATATTATTCAACGTAACTTCCGACATATTCTACTTACAAAAAAGAGATTTTTAATTATTTACTTTTTAATTGCTCATCCTATACTATTAAATAGTCGATAAACTTTTATTGTTGGCAATTATTGCTTTTCTTTTGTTTAATGCAACGTGTAAAGTTACAGAGCCTATGAGAATTATTTATAGTTTCAATAATACTAATCATCACTATATCTAACGAAAGCTCATTAGAAAATAGGTGATCATATTGTGAAGAATTTTTCTACGCCTTAAATAATTTCTATATCACAACTCTAACAACTATTAAAAATTTCATACGATTCAAATATAAATAATTCAATTCGAAATTTCTTTTAATAATATTAGTTGATGAATAAAACTTACTTTTTGAATAACATTTTTAATACTTTGTAATTTAATAATATTGGCATGTGACTTTGCTGATGACGCCATAAAAGTTTCTTAAAAACAGATTTTTTTATTAGTATACAATGACTTCTCGAAAGAATTCAATATTCCTAATGTAACTTACCAGGTGATTCAAATTTATCAGGATATTGATCAAGTAATCGATCACGTGCAATATCAGCTAATGGACCCAACAGAACTACAGGTCGAATAATTGTTACTAGAATATATTTATTCATAATCAAATAGTGTCTCTATAGAAAAATAATTAGTACTTGACTTCAGTCTAACTCGTTCATAAGCAGAAAACATTGATTTTGTCATTGCTACAAATGAAAAACGATATTAAAAGTTCATCCTTTTTTCCTGTCTAATTAACAGCTTACGTTTCCAACAAGTAACTTTAGCTATAAATAAATAAATAAATAAATAGAAGAATTTGAATTTTACAAAAAATTAAAAACAAAAACTTTTCAGCATACTAAGTATTGAATCTTCTTTGAAATGATTTAATGATAAAACTGATCGTGATCGTTTATCAATAAATTTTGTGCATAATTTTCTTTTGAATGATGATTGTCTTAACTTAATTAATTCATCAAGTTTAGGTGCAGTTTCAGCTAGTTGTTCAGCTCTATTAGGAAAAGTTTTAGGTTATGAAAAGTAAACAGTCTCGTTACAAACATTTACCTTGATTGATTCGGTATAGCTCCACTCGGTTTATTTTCTGATGAAAATCTACTTAATTTAGTTGCAACCCAATGACCAATTTGACCATTATAAAGTGTATCTGTAACATGAAGAATATCATTAATACCAATTGATAATTCTTCAACATGTGATGAATTATAAGCAAGATGAGTACTGAATGAAAACGAGGAAAAATATTAAAGCTTTTCTTTGTTAAAAAATGACTTTTACCGAATATACAACGAATCACCACCAACGTCATTTAATAATTGTTCATATTCTATTTCGAAAAAAAAGCAATAAGAAATAATGTCTTTTTTTCTGGTACAATAGGAAATAACAAACCATCTGGCAAATTTGAAACAATCATATTCACTTGAGATGTTTTCATATTCATTAAACATAAAACAGCGTCTTCACGTGTTATATTTGAAAAATCAATATTATTGACCTTACAAAAAAGAAAAGAAAAAATTTTAATTTATTAAATCAATTAAGATTTCGTCGTTCCTGCATAAATATTATCAATTCGACTAAATTAAAGATCTGTTGTATTCAAGTATCACTTGGTAATATTATTTTATTTTTCTTTTGAAAAGTTACGCTGCACTTGAATGTGCACATGGCATTTTATGATGAAAAGTACTCTTACACTGAAATCAACATCTGAATCAAATCGTTGTTTTAAAAATGATTTAACAAATTACATATAATATAAGACATATAATCTTTGACGCGATTTCTTTCATATGAATTAAATCTGTTCAAGATGAAATTGATATTAGCTAACATTGTTCATATTTTGATTTAGAAAGATCATTAATATTTCTTGATCCACCTTCAAATAGCTATGTGAACTGAATGAAGAATCATTCTGTTTTATAAGATTTACTCGAATTTAATAGATAAATTTTATTCAGCAGACTTTCTTCAAACAAAATACATCCAATTTTCTATAAGATGAGTTTAAAACAATAATGCATACGATAGTAAAAGCAAAACAATAAACTTGATCTTTTCTTAAATTTTTTACTAATCGTATTAAAATATTTATCTGATGGCAACATATTTATTTTTATATCGTTTTATTAAATTAAGAAATTGTTGGTCCTGAAATTCTTTTTTCTTCATTTCTAAAAGTTTTATTCATATTGCTGCAAGTTGTTTCATTGTATCTACTTTGAATGGACAATTCTGCTGAAGTTTATCGGTTACTAGGTACAAGTTTTGGTTGAAAATGACGATACTTGCATTAAGATACTTGTCCTCTTTTTGTTATTCGAATTTCCAAGTAAAGAAATGCAATACTTGAGTCGACACACTTCTATGAAAAACAATTTGTTCTTGTCTTTCTGTTGATAGTCATGTTAGACTTGAAAATGTCATATTATAGCATAATATCCGAGGAATTTATTTTCTCTTTTATGCCTGATTTCGTGAAGAAAATTGTCGAGTTGTTAAAAGAGAAATCAATTTAAATAAAATTTCTCAATTAATTTTTTCATTATGAATAAGTAAATTGAAATCGATCAAATCCAAGCATCTTTTCTATACTTAAAATGTCACTATGCGTTCATAAAATAAATCAATAAAATAGAATTTAAACTGAGCTTTTATATTTATTCATCAATTGAATCGAAGAGCTTTATTACAATGCTGCTTAACATTTTCATAGGCTTCAATTCAATACTTATCATTTGAAATTATGATTGAGTATTAAATAAATGTCTCTGATCAGTTTTGGTATCAATGAAGAAACAGAAAATAGAAATAAAACTTACGCTAAATATTTTATCAGCAACAAATAATCCAGCTTTATATGCTACACTATTGGGTTGTATTTCGCAAATAAATAAGCCATATTTATTACCACCAGCTAGTCGAATACCAATACTTGATGTATCCGTAAAAAATGATAGATATCTTGTTGAATTACTAAATCAAAATAAAGAACAATAAGAAAAATCAAATATAAAATTATCTTTGATTACTGTGGTCGTATTATGTTTCGATGATTATTTGTTGATTTTTGCAATACATGCTGATTACAATCAGATTGTGTTTGTTTATGTGATGATGTTGATTCTTGATAATTATGGTATTTATTCTGAACAATATGAAGGATTAGCCGTTCTTTTGTTTTATCAATTAATTTTTGTGCTTCTTGTAATGTCCAGCGGTTAATAGGCATTTCGTTAATCTAGAACAGGTTCGTCTTTAACTATACATTTTATTTTTTTCATAGAAAATTACTTTAATAACTTCATCATCTTCTTGAATATTTGTAACTATTTCATTATTTTTCAAATGGATTTTTTTAATAAAATATCGACAATCAAGTGTAATACCAAATTTTTCACCTTTGCATGTTTTATTTAAAATGCATTTTACAGGCAATTCATTATCTGACATAATAATCATTGGCTGTTTTTGTCGTTCTACAATCTAAATTAGATGAGAAAAAAAAACTCATTAAAATACAAGACATTAATAAAAAAAAAAGAACTCATCTACCAAATTAACAAAATCTGTTGATTCACGAATTAATTTTAATGCTGTATATTCCATATAACGTACAACTGGATGACCATTCACATTTACAATTCGATCATTAGATCTAATTGAATCTTGAAAAATATTTCTATTGAATATTTACAAACTTACAAGAGTTTTCCATCGGCTGGTCCATTTTTAATTACATCAGAAATGATTAATGATTGATTATCACCATTATCATTTCCACCATTGATGGCAATACCAAAACCATATAATGGTGACTAGAAAAATACAACGATTTATTATTCTTATCACGATGTAAATAAAACATACTCTTGTTAAAGTAACTTGAATACAATCTGTTGTGTCTTCATCATCATTCATATTGTTTTTATTTTCAATCTATGAAAATAAATATAACAAGAGAATATGTGAAAGGCTGATTGAACAAACAAAAAGAGAGCAAATAAACAGCACGTACTACTCTATTTTACACGTTCGAAACGGAGACGTGATCAAATATAAGGATTATCGGAAATAATGTGATTAAATAAAGAATATAAAAACGAAAACTATATTCATTGGAAACTAGATATATTAAGCCACTGATCGGAAACGATCTTTCAAAATCTATTAATATCATTTGAATTTTTTATGTGTCGGTCATTTTTATCTATATCATATTACGCTGTAATGTCATGAAGAGAAGCATACGACTATATTTTTGATAAAATTGTTTATTTAATATTCGAATCGATTACAATAAGAATTAGCAAATATTGTAAGAAAAAAAGAATATTGATCTTATTCATCCTCTTTATAAACACTTCATATCATCTCTTTTCATCTATTGTAAGAAAAACGAACTCACATTTTAACATTTCAAGTAATACACTCGAAACTTAATTTCTAGCTTTGGATAGAATCAAGGCACGGTGAAAAATTCACCTGTATCCAAAATAATATACGTATTTCTAATAAATATGATTTATTTCTTTTTTCTAAACATTTATTTTCATTCTCTAAGCTTACCCAAGACATTGAAGAGTGCTTTTGAAATTTTAATAAATAAGATATCTACCAATCGATCAGTGTTCTCGATGAATGATGATTTCGTTAGTCAAGGATATCATATATGACAACCAAAAAGAAGACTCGAAACTATAATGTGCTCAGTTCATTTCATATCATAGTTAACGACAAAGGACATTTTGCTTAGGTGGAGAAAAAAAAGAAGGATGTATTGATAATCGATCGAACGAAAGAGGAAAAGTTCATCTTTGTCTTTTAACCAGTGATCTGGAGAAGTGCGAATAAGTAATCATTCTTTTCTCTTTTTTATACGCATGTCCTATTGTTCAACGGTCATGATTTATTTTTCTTGCTCTTTTTTTTATAGTTTCTACTCTAGATGACCGAGCATATCCGATTTGATGATTGAGATAATGATGATGTTGATTTCAATAAAGAAGGACAGCTAACTATCACCTATACTATAATTATTCGATTTTAAGCAGAAAATTCAATAAAGATTGTAGAGGTTTTCACTGAAGTACTTTTTGAACAGCGATCAATGTGCTCGAAGGATGCATTCCCAAAGAAAGAAATCAACTAAAAAGCATTGAATTCCAACTTTAGTCAACGATTTAATTGATCTACTAGTAAATTGATTATATTCGTTCGTCCATAAAGAATGTTACTCATTTTTTGTTTCTTTTCAAAAACACGGTCTTTTTTTATATTCTACTGAACGGAATGAGAATCAATGTTTGTGTTGTATACGAATTAGATAATAGAGAAAATGAATTCAAACAATTTGAATTTTTAGATCGCACATTGAAAGCATGCATCTGAGGTTCGATATGGCTGATTGATTTCTACTTTCATCGCATATCAACATCTTTCATATAGTCACGTTATAATTTCAATAGAAGTAATCGAATAGAATCTTGACATTCGGTGATTTTTTTATGATGATAAAACTTGAAAAAAAAGAGAAAGATCATTTTTTCCAATGATATATTCACATGCTATATAGAATGTATGCTTTTTCTACCCCAAGAAAAATTCTAGTCATTCTTTGTTTCAAACTCAATTATCATTCTCGAAAGGTCAGCATGTCTAAAACAAATTATGATATAGATCTTTTTTTCTCACGTGAACTATATATGAGCCACATAAATACTAACCAGTAGCTGTTCAAATTTCATAACAACGATCATAGAAATAATGTATTGAATGATTGAAGCATTAGATACTATTAATGAATTGTTTTAACAGGAATTTTATTTTATCTCCAATACTAACGGATGGCGCAGAATAACTTAGACTGTTAATATTTTTATAATTTCTCGCCTATTATCCCCATGATGGAGACACTTTCTTATCAAAAGATAGCCCTTGAAATTCTCTACAACACTATGTATGATTAGGCCCAAAAGCTGTCTTAAATATATTTGAAAAAAAATGAAAAGTAACGACAAACAAAAAGCTGTAAAACGTAACGGGTTGGGCATACCGATTCACCGCGCTTTGCATCTCATTTTTCTACCACTTACTTCATCCTATTAGAAAAACAAAATATACCAAAAGATGTAGTGTGAAAAGTTCCACAATCTACATAAAATCGCTTATTTTATAGTCGCACTTTTTGTTCTGAAAATGGGCAAAACTTTGAGCGGCCAAATTTCAATCCTGCGAAAATAATGTAATTTTTCGTAGAAGATGAATTCGTTTTTTTTTGTTTATTCCTCTTTTTATAATTTTTCCTGGTAACTTGTAGAACTTTTCACACTGCATCTTTTGATATATTTTGTTTTTCTAATAGGACGAAGTAAGTGATAGAAAAATGAGATGCAAAGCGTGGTGAATCGGTATGCCCAACCCGTTACGTTTTACAGCTTTTTGTTTGTCGTTACTTTTCATCTTTTTTCAAATATATCTAAGACAGTTTTGGGGCCTAATCTTACATAGTGTTGTAGAGAATTTCAAGGGCTATCTTTTGATAAGAAAGTGTCTTCATCATGGGGATAATAGGCGAGAAATTATAAAAATACTAACAATCTAATTTATTTTGCGGGCACCCGTTATGTAAGGATTGATTCATGTTTTTATTCATATTAAAAAATCTACTTTCTGAATAATATTAACATTAGTGTTCTCTATGAAAAAGACCAGGTCACATCAATTATATCTTTTTAAAATGAGGTATGATGAAGTATAATAACAAAAAAGTCAATCAAATTAGAGCACTTGGCAAGAGTCTGTATTGTTGTTTTTATCTCAGTCATAAAATACATAACAATCAAGAAAGAAGAAATTGGCCAGACATCATGAAATTTTTTTATTTTGGAAATAACGTTTTATTTAAAACAACGGTATTTTTGCATCTGCACACAACGAAAAACTATTTGCTATTCAGTATTATTCATATTTCATTATGAGAAATGATACGAGCAATTGTTACACCGATTGATAATAAACAATATTGACAATAATCAAAATGAAAACAAGAATTATTCTTATGACAATATAACAACTGATTTAGTATCGAATCGAATCGAAGAGATAATGATTGAATATGTCGATAGTCGTTTGTAAGAAATATTTTCAAAATAGATTGTACTATATTTATTAAAGTGACTATTATTTTGTGATTTTAATATATCCATCATTCTGTTTTCCGTTCTTATTCCCATGTTTTTCAACTGTCATCAAATTAGATTTTTATATTTTCTGAAAGACCTGTGTAGCTGCCTAATTCGGCTTCGAATATAAATGAAAAAAAACCACTTTCATGTTTTCACCCAATCGCCGGGAAAAGATTTCTTTTTAATAAATTATAAAATTTATAAGTTGACCGTCACTCCCATTTACAATTTAGGAATAGATTTAGATTTCCTTTTTATAGGGCATATAAGGCATATAAGGCATATAGGGCATATAGGGTATATAGGGTATATAAGGCATATAGGGTATATAAAACATATAAGGCATATAGGGCATATAAGGCATTTAGGGCATATAAGGCGGTGTGGGTGTGGGGTGTGTATTGATAGCACTAAACCACACCAACATCAACCTATAAGAATTTATCTGTTCTCCTCTCTAAGATCCCACAACGAAAAACATGTGATCTTCTTCTTCTGGTACTGAAATGTTTGGTAAACCACAGTACCTCAATAAACTGAAACTACGGATATGTCCAATACTTTAGTAATTTCCATTAATTTCAAAGATGCTATTTGCTAGAAATAAGTTTTTAATATATTTAAATATTCCTTTCACTACTTCATGCCAACTATGACTCAATGGCGACATGACTAAGATACTCTCACAAGTATTGCATCTATTTCATAGCCGGTATTAGAGATCCCGATGCCTTCTTGATGTTAATAACGAATGAGTACCATAACGATCGAACTAACTTTTTTATTGAAGAAAGATGAGGATATATACAGGGAATATGTCTCAGGGAATGAGTAAACAAACGTCCATGAGTCAATGAATAAACATATGACTGTAACAGTCGGCTTCAAGAAAACGATCGATTCTAATGGACCTCTTCCGCTAAACACTCGTGAGATTTTCTACACTATCATCTTATGCGCATATTAACTTTCACCACAATCGAACTTGAAAAAAGCAATTACGTTAAACCGATCACAAATACCGCACATTCCAAAAACAATAATCAGCCAAAACACAGCTTAAAATAATCACTACATATACAATCACAAGACGATGTTTTCACCATTTCGAGGCACCCACATTTGAGATGTTATGTATGTGTGTAGACGTTGTTTTGAGCCCTTCGAGGCACCCACATTTGAGATGTTATGTATGTGTAGACGATGTTTTCAGCCTTTCGAGGCACCCACACTTGCTATGTTGTGTTTGTTTGGTGACCGGTTGTCAGCTTTTCCGAGCACCCACACTTGCTATGTTTGTGTTTGCTGTGGACACCTTAACGCCTTTTCTAGCACCCACGCATGCTATGTTGTGGGTATAGACCCGCGTATTCCGCCTTTCCTCACATCCACACTGGCACCCTTAAGCACAATAAAGAAATGCAGTAACATCATGCAGCTAACATATGAAAAAAGATACATTTTCACATTAACGAGGAAGAGTAACCGAGGAAATGTATCCAATATCGAATGCAAGATAAGTCACAGAGACATTATCACTCGACTTCCTTGTGTATATTCAGATTCTGGACTAAACATAAAATATGTATGTGGTACACCTTTAAAAAAACTCACTAACGATTCAGCTTATTTATTAATTTTATAATTGATAATAACTAAATCTAAATCTATTACTAACTTATAAATTGAAGCGACCTCTATTTTACAAATTTCATAAATTATAAAAAGGAAATCTAAATCTATTCCTAAATTATAAATGGGAGTGACGGTCAACTTATAAAT